>DWLO01001978.1:0-13532 GCA_018245335.1 Dalla quadristriga | reverse complement strand
CTCTATTTTTACGAATTAGTTCACGAAATTATTTAAAAATAATTGTAAGTAATTATTTTTAAATAATCCAAAATATTTTCTTAATCACTCTAATAGTTTTGGGAAAAAAAATTAAATGATGTTTGGCGCTTACGTTGATTGCTTTCGAGCGTGCGCTCATAATAGCCATGTCACGATTTACTTGAAATTTAAATAGTTTCATCACTGTCATTTTAAGACACCATAGTCCTCTGTGATCCGTCCGCTTCATTTTCAAGTGAGGATCGATGTATTCTCTTAAGTACTACAGGGCTATTTTATACATTATACAAAGTTTTGGCCAGGTGAGTAGCATGCGCGATGGTCTCTTTTTTCTACTAAAACTTTTGTTACCTAAATGCAAATCTGATATTTACAAGTATCTGCACTTAAAGTACTCGTAGAGAACAAAATAGTCCGCATACTCATTAACAGTATTTTGCAGTAAGCTCTTATTGCGGTCTTGAATTTTTATTTCCTTTTGCTGGCTTTTAAAGCGGTAATGTAGTTTCTGAATACGTTCCATGCTTCCTGATAATTAACATACTGACTATATAATCGCTCTAGTGTTTTATTTTTATTTTCAAATATGTACTTGTATTGGAAAGCATTTCAGCAATAAATAAATGATTAATTACCTCAACAAATTACACGAATAACAAATTGCACTTAAACTTAAAAGTAATGGTAAAAATCTTATAATCACCACACTTCCGCATAAAAGCAGCTTCTTCCAATACTCCTTCACCATTCAGTACAAACTGCTCTGGAACGCCATACCCAAAGGGTTTAGAAAAGCCACCAGTAAAATTATCTTTAAGAAGTTTATTCGTGACTACTATTTAAAATCACATCATATGCATGATGTGTAATTTATGTAATATCTGCTTAGCCTTAGATTGACTAGGAGAGAATGCTTTTAGCATTAAGTCCGCCTTTTGTACCACATATTTATATGGTATAGTAAAGAATAAAATTATAATTATGTATTTATGTGTGTAGGTCTGTATAATAGTATTTAGCTTTAGTATATTTTCAGACTTTCAGTTATTTTTAAATGTATGTGAGATTCCTAAAATTAAGTAGTTGTAATTTAGGTTAATTGGTTATAAGACGTTGGTTTTAATTAGTAGGTATATTGCATGAAAGGGAACGTTATTACAGTAAGTATTAGGAAAGAATGAGTATGCACGATATGTAAGACGAATGGACGAATGAGGAGTCGGTGTGAAGGTGTACGACGCTATTAACGGTTCCCGTATATTTCTCTGTGATTTGTAATTTTCCAGTAATAAAGCCAGTGATCAAGATTTTGAATCTTATTTTCAAATCACCACATTTATAAATAAAAATGAACGCCTGCCTCATCTTCTTGTCATCGCCAAGAGTTGACTGGTAGAGAATGTCATTAGGCATTAAGTCCGCCCATTGTAGTAAAGCGTAAGTAATAAATAAAAAGCTTCGACTAAAATAGAACAGCATACTCATTTATTTCAACATACAAAATATTGCAACAATATAATATGTTCATTAGAGAGTTTCTTTGAACATTATTACTGGTACAATGGTAGTACAGTACAATACTTGACGAAAAAGGGGCGCACTCAGCATTTGCCGCGGTAAAGCACAGCCGCTGGTTTTCAGTGCGACTCTCTTTGTCGCGCAGTTTGGACTGCGATGTACTAACGCATTTCTTAACTAACTTAACTTAACATTACATTTTGACATTCTAACATAGTCCCAAACGTTCCAATGTATGGCATGTTATTACTCTAATTTTACTACCACTATCAGGGTCCTATACTAATATAGACCTTTAAATAAAGTTACCAGGTGTGTAAAATAAAAAAAAACTGAAAATCATATCAGCCAAGACGGTCAAGTTATTTTTATACAATGAAAGGCTTTCTAGTTTCGTCGCAAACTTCATTTGTATTGTTTCCAGAGCGTACCCTAGAGCAAAATGACAAACGGTGTATAAAAAGTAACAAGGTAGCGTAGTAACGAAATGATCCCCGCTTGACTCGCAAGTCACGACAATACACCGCTGACAAAGAACCCTTAACGGTCCGAATTTATCCTGAACTTTCCACTAATACCGTCATTAAACAACCCTTTGTTTTCGGCTTTGATAAAAACGTCGCGCGGCACCTCCGACTTCCTAATTTTTATCTTTCACTGCCCCGCGAACAAAAGTAAATACTTTTCAACAAAGACAAAGACGACCACCGGGCCTCCTAAGACAGTGTTCATTTATATTTGAAGACTTCGAATCAACAATTCAGAATACTTTAGGCAAAAACCAAGCAAGCCTTTGTGAGAAATTATCCGGCTGGAAGGCGCGACGAAAATAATGGTAAACACTTTTTTGATTATTAATTAAGGTGCCTAAATGAATGATCATTATGGGATTTTCATTTCATTAAATTAGTCGTGTTTCAAAGGCGTATTCCTTTAGGTAACAAATGTTAAGTCCTTGTTTTTGCTATTTAGTGACAAATTGCGCAATTTTACAGTTTAAAGACAACAGTAACTAAATAATAAAAAATCGTTGTCATTAACGTAATGTTGAAAGGAGATAGCTGAATGATTAATATTTGAAAGTGTGTGAAGTCTAACAATACGCACATGACCAGCCTGGTGGACTACGACCTAACGACCCGTTCTCTGTAGTGGACCGGTCACGGTTTGATTATGATTTTTAGGGTCTGCTTCATACGTACAGTCTACCAATGCACAGTTGACCAGCGTGGTGGACTATGGCCTTTAGGAAATCTTATTCTGAGAGGAGACCCGTCCTCAGTAGTGAGCCAATGATGGGTTGTGATGACGTTCACATAGGTACTCGTCATTTACGCCATAATAAAACAATATCAGAAGCCAAATTTTTAAGAATTCCATATTTGTAACTTGCTATTTTTATGTTCTTACCTAAAAATAGCAAAAGGTTGCCTCCAAACACTTACTTCTTTGATGTAATGAAAAGTTACGTAAGAACGGTAACATAACTTTTCGTTTTCATAATACAGTTGTTTGGATATTTATTTCTCGGGAGAATACGTCAAGACGTTACCCCAAAGGTTTTCCCAGCGGTCTAAACTTCCGCCTTTTGGTAACCTTCGAACTCTTTGATTGGCACTTGGCTATATGGCTGTATCGCTAACTTGTTCAACAATACTCACCACATAAATTTGAATAATCCCTTATTTCCTATTATAAGCATTTCAGGAATAAAGATGAGGAGCAGTAACGTAAAGCCGAATGTTTTGTTGCATTTTGAGCTTACAAGTATGTATTAACATCGTAGGTAATACCTGTAGCTTTTGGGTAATTTTTAATTTTTTAATATTTCAAATTAATTTTTGAAATCGCCAAGGTTATCCACTTATCTTTATCTTTAAAATTCTGGTCCAAGCGATGGGAAATAAAAGTTAGACATTTCTTCTATTGCTTATCTTTACTAATATTAAATAATAAGTTCGCATGAGTGAGTAATGTACGGGTAGGTACTCTATGCTTTTTAGGGAAAAGTAGGCAGGATATTGTTCATAATTATATGGTGTTAAATATCACATAATTTCGAACTTCAAATTCAACGATTTTAGCAGCTGAAGGTAGTAAGACATAAATCTATAGGGTAATATATTCTTAGGGGAAGAGCATTGTGGCAGCACACGTGTGGTAATAGCTTACTGTAAGCCGTGGTAATATATTATTATATTCCTCCACTAGCACATTTTGTTGGAACTGTAGCAAACTTATGGGTGGTGTGGTTCGAATCTGTGGTGATAATATGTATGATTCTACATTAGTAAGTACCTACTATATTAGCCTAGAAGTGTGAAATAAAAAAAAAATTCCAATATTCTTTTCAAATACATTAATTTACCTTTAAAAATAATGTCATTATTATTTTATACCCGGCATAAACTAAGCGCCGACTTAGCGCATTAAGAGAAATTTATAAAACAAGTATGGTGATTACAATTCAGTGTTTTTCTGTTAACTGTTAGCAGCAACTGGTATAAAATAAAAGGAGATACAAGTTATTTTGTGTAACCTAATTGTGTATTCTTCAGACTCAATATATTACTCAATATATACTCTTAAGAATATGTTTTAAGAAAGAGACGAGTATTCAAGCCGAAAGTTTAAATGAAAATACTATAATATCCAACAAGGAAAAATCAGTCTACTTTAATATAAAACAACATAAATAGTATTATCAATTATTCCACGGTAGAAATGTGTTTAGCGGTGGTACTGGACGCGGGCGAACGGTGCCGTACCTGCCAGGAAGACTGAAGCCTATATAGCTGGCATAAAGTTTTCGCTATAATAATAGAGTTACACCGGTCAAGCTTGCCTATATTAAGCCATGCATAGACTACTATTATACCTAGTCAATTGCCCTCGCACTGATGCCTAATCAACCTCAATCGAATAGCTATTCGATCGAGGTTGATCTTAAGCGAATATCGCTATGTTCGCTTAAGATGATCCACGGTTACGGCATAAACATACGCCATGCGTAACAATCGAATGAAATGACAATAGATATCCCATTAATACCGGCGACGATTGGTGATTGTGAATGTCGGATCGAGCTTGTTGAAAATAGATCGAGGCGTATGATCGATAATCGATGATTGATGGAATAGGTTAACCGAAGTGTGTATCGAGAGATATGTCAAATAGCAATGGTAGGAGCATTAAAAAATCTTATTAATTAAGTAGTTTCCTACAAATAAATAAAATGAATGCAAATTATACAAAACGCAGACCAAGCGTATCGAATGCACAAGCATATCGTATGTTTCAGTAACTGCACGGGCCGATTTATGTTTACATCCGTACGTCTAGGCCAAGGTACAAGGTGTCAGGATGAGTGGTGTCCAATTAAAATTTCCAGCAGCAGTATTCAAATTTTTACATGTCTAATAAAAAAAAACTCTTTTGCGTGGTATGTTGGGTAGCACAGACACCAGTACCGGACGTCGCTTTGCAAGCCCAAACGGACAAATAAGTTTAGGAGCTAGTTACCTAATGTTAATTCAGATTTCATTTATGTATAACGAAATATAGGAATAACGAAAATCAAAACCGAAATACCGGTCATGAATATGACAGGACATGTACCCATGCATGACACTGGCTCTTCCCTTATTTTATTCACAATAAATATTTCGATACCAATCTCTTAGCACATTAATGTAAGTACTTAACTGAGATATTGTATGTACCTAGCAATATAAGGGGCATTGCGGTTAACGTAAGGGCACTTATGAGAGCGATCGTTGCTCAAGTAGACATACTGGTGCGACTTAATAGCATAACTTTTGACGATTCCTCCACTCCAACTATCAATAATTTAGAAAGTACACAGATCTTGCAAGAAATACCTCTATCGTGGTTTCCAGGAAAATCATTCATGGCTAGATACCTCAGTACAATTCAAACAATCACAAACATGAACACGGTCAGTTTACATTATTTCGTTATAGTGTTCTGTGGCTTTATTATTTACAGCTCTCTTCCTATTTTGTTTATAACACCGTACCCAAGACCTGCCCCTGCCCTGCCCACCCTGCTCCCATAGCCCTAACGCTAGCCGCTGGCTATTCATTTATCCTCACAGCTACATTGACTTCTTTCCGGTTTCATCATCAGACCTAAAAACCATTTATAGTCAGACCACAGAATAAATAGAAGAATAATGTAATACTGAGAAACGAAATCTCTATTATAAGTGGCACCGGCAACCGTACCTTTCCGACCGGAACAAAATTGGGTGAAAACAATTATTCCACGAAAGATTTACACGTAGATATAGGTTCTACGGTTAAAATGGTCGGTTATTAGGCTCAGTCGCAGAACTTCAACTACGCAAAATACACGTCACAAGAGTACGTGTACAACATTCGATACGTGTTTACCGACTAGGTCAAATGTTGAATTAAATAATCATGAAAACGTTAAAGAATAATAAAAAGTTTTCATTTAATTCAAGTTTTCATTCTAATGCACAGTTGGAGTCTAGTTAATTTTAAAGCTATTCTGAATCCCACAATTGAAGTTACAAATGAGGAAATTCAGCATTATTTCCCGACCAGCTTTCTAAGTTTGCGGATTTTACCGCAAGTAATTCCTTTTGCTCTTTGACCGGTAAATCCTTTTCGCTCTTAATTAATTTGTATGATGCATATTTATAATGTGTTATTAATAAATACGTTCTATTTATATAGTTCTATTAGAGATTGGTTTACAGCTGTCCATCGGCGGCAGTGGCCACTCAGGACAAATATATCCTGCTTGCTTCTTGGTTACATAAAAAACAGGTAATTACGGAAAGTGTTTCGGCTTTTCCTTCGCTACCTCAGCCTAACTACGGTTTACGATTTAAGACATTAGACTACGAGTTGTTTGATATTGTAAGTTTCATGTCCGTAGAACTGGTATATTACGTCCTACCTTCAACGTGTTCCGCTCGGGACTTTGACTGGTGCGGTACCCACATCGTCGGTACCCGCGTCGTAAGGAGAGAAATCATATATTTTGAAATTGAAGGAAGGATTTCAAGCCTTAGTTTTTCTAGAACATTCATTTTGGTAAGCATATTTTTTATTACCCAACACCTTTACCAACGCTTTATGTACCTATAAAAATGCGACAAATAATTCGTTCAATATCAAACAAAATGATCATTGCTGACAAAACAGCACTGTCCTTTAATCATCATTAACCGTCCCACATGTAGACACGATTTTTATTTCGATGAGAAAACATTCAAGCCACCTGATTAGCATACGAGTACCTACTCCTCAAACGTTTAAGAGATTTTTTGGGACTATTTATTCCGAGAATTCCCCTAGTCTCACTTTTAGTGGTAGATCAGCGAAGCTACGATAGTATTCAAGCTCGATTTGCACGCGTAAGCTAACGATACTAAGAGACCGGTGGGCGAATACAACGCAGCACAAATTTGTTTCTGCAATCACGAGCGTGGACGTTCGAAATCTGATTTACCGCTGATTTGCGGCCGGTAGAGGCCATTTCGTGACGCTTCGCAGGTGCGGCCGACCGCCCGGCCTGTATCGCAAACATACATAACTCGGCATTAACGAATATATAAAAAGGAATAAATGAAATTAAATCACATATTCCATCACTCTCCCTTTTACAGACAGAACATTTGACTATGATATTAAGCAAACGCGATATGTAAGCGTAAACTGTTAGGGTAGTTAGTGTCCGGTGAGCGAATACAACGCAACACAAATTTGATTTTGCAATCACCAACGTTGACGTTTGAAATCTGATTTACCGCTGATTTGAAGCCGGCAGAGGATCGTATCGCTTCGTATCGCTTCATAGCAGCACAGATGCCGCCTTCCGACCTGTAGCATATTATTATCTTATTATACACATAAAATATTAGTTAAACAACCATTATCAAGAAGCAAATTGTAGTTCTTAACCGGTCGACACATAATACGCTTTCGCGAGTTGGGTGGGTAAAAACTGTAAATAGTGACAAAATATCATGGACATTTCCGAAAAGCAATTCCGGGCTGATTTTAATAGCAGTCGTTATGCCTTGGTCTTTGACCGCCTCTGAGGCCTCCTGAGTTCTGAGGAGAGACTTGTGCCCCGCAGTGGGACATTAATGGTTTGAAACCAAAGCAGGGGGTTTCCAAAGAATATAAAATATTACCTAGTATGTAGGTCGGCAAAGGAAGATCTCTTGCCAACATAGGTGATCGTGCCTATTATATGGGATACCTATGCATACGTTTTCAATTCAGAGCATCTATAGCTATAGGGTGAATAATATAATGATGAAATAACATGAAACGAAAAAGAACGGTTCCAGTACTAATCCTGGAACTGTTTATTAATTTGGAACAATAATTACACCACACAATATTTACACCAAATATGAAAGAATATTCTTGTTTAGTCAACTTAAACAAATATTCAAGTCAACGTAGTAACGTTAAATTTATTTTCTTCTTACTTTAGAGGTTGTTTAACAATTGTTGCAGTATTCTTGGAAATTATAATTGGAAGTTGGTTTTCATTGGCGAATTTGATTTTCGAAGAATCATTAATTTCAACAATCGGTGCTACTTACCGACTTTTACAACAAAGGTATTAGAGTGAAAAGAATATTGGTATATACCAAAGTCAATAAAGTTATCGTTATCTGATATTTTAAGTAAATATTCTTTTGACTCCAATGCCTTTGTAATAAAAGCCGGTAGCACAGATGGTTAAAATTAATGATTCTTGGATAGTCAACGTCGACGTCAACCTTCGAAATATAATTTCATTAATAATTAAAATTAAAATAACAGATGTCGATAAGTTCATTGACTTTGGTAAGTAGACCAAGTTAGTTGAACAGTTTCACAACGGAGAGTCCCATGACCATAACTCTGTACATAATTGATTGCACATTGAATGATATTTGGTATACAACCAAGGCAAAACGTACAGTATTATGTATGCTGTTTGATCGCATATATGTAATGCTTATGAAGACTGCAGGTAACAGCAGGACAAACCAAAAACAAGTTCGCATTTATAATATTATTATTATTAAGCGGTACCCATAGAAAGTTATCACCTTTTTTTCGACATACATTTGTTATCAACAATTCAGAAGCCTAGAAGCATAGCAGTGCAAATAGGTTTGCAACTATTTTAGTCTACATAATTGTGAACCGAATCGTGCCTTGGAGATCCCATAGTAGGTAATTCGAACCGTCAAACGCCGTACACAACAAAGCCATTATCACTACATACACGGCTTAATCTTATTGTCAAAGCTAACACTCAACGAAAAGTTTTAGAAACAAACATACCGTGAAGCTGACTATATATAACTAAGGCTTAGTGTCCGAGACGAAACGAGAAGGATTTTTCTTTAAGTTAAAAATATGACCCGTTTTTCCCGACTGCGTAAGGAGGGTATGTTGTTCGAATGTTTCTATGTTTGTATGTATGTATATTTCATTGTGACGCTGTGTAACGGTTTGATACATTTAAAAAATTAGGTGTCGTTAGATTCTGAAGTGTCGTAGTATATAATAATTTTGGGAAAAATCAAAATGGAGGCCTTCAGTGGTAATATTGTAATAATTCATTAGTAGTAAGAACATTAATATCATATTAAAGTTTTGCCAGGACTGTGCTTGTGTAGTTTTTAGTTACTTGTCCGTGGGACCTCGAACTGAACAACTCGTCAAAAAATGAAACTAAAAGGTTTGAATAAAATGAAAGTATTAAAAACTGAACCAAAATCCCGACTGCCAGAGTACTGAACTAAAAGAAAAAAACAAGCTCTTTATTAACCAAAGAAAACGTATAACATGTTTTTGTAGTAAGTATAACATATGTCTCTGCTAGCGATAACTTTTTAAATTATCATATTTAGAGCTTATCTTTTAATCTTTTCAGTTAAGTTTTATTCCGGTGGGGTTTTGTTTAATTTTAATAATTTAAACAACAAGACACACACACAACAGCAAATTAATTATCCAGTTTAGGACTTTTTTTTTATGTGACTAAGATAGCAAACGAGCATGCAGCTCCACCCGTCCCCTGCCGCCCATGACATCTGTGACAAATCTCGAATAGGGCCGTAAAAGGAAGTGGGGATATTAGTCCAGTTAGAATGAGAAATTAATAAGAATTTTAGTTAATTGTGAAGGCGCCACAATAGGTTCTACCATCTTGTATACGCCCAAAACAGATTCATTCGATTTCGTTAATTTCCGTATTTTATCTTTATTTCATTAATTCTCTGCTCCTTCACTCACTAGCAATGCGAAAACCAAGTTTATTTACACTAGGATAAAACGATATGCTTTGACAGTGAACATGTGGCGGGCATTGCGTGCTAAATCTGATTTACCACTGATTTGCGGCTGGCTTAATAACTAATCCGGACGAATCAGTACGTGAACGTTGCGAACAAATTTATAAATGGAAAAGGAAACTAGTGATTGAAACCGTTCACTCAATTTTAGTAGGTACTCACCGTGTATAATACAAGTGTATGATAACAAGCAACTTTGGGAATGGAAATGGACATGTTGATACCATTGGACATAACCTAAACGAACAAAATAACATGATAAAAAAAGTTTGGTAATTGACTTTAGTCTTGGTCTTAAGACCAAATTGATAACAGTTGTACAATACAATAAGAGAAAACGTTTGATTTTTGTCAATCAAAATAAACTAGGTAGAACCTGCATAGCCCGGGAATGTACCACCGCTACACGCTACGCTACGCTCCGAAGACGAATGAACTCATGAAATTTTGCCACCCGCGGATCCTTCCATTGTTACTTGGCGAGAAAAAAAAGCAGTAGGTACCTACTCATAATTTTTTACTTTGCATTATTGACGACTATTTTTTTGGAAATTTTGTGGAAAACCCTGTTTATTAAAAAAATTATCATTAAAATCGGTTCACAGTCGGCGAAGATATTGTGTTATATTGACAAAGAAAATTTAAAGCCGAATTTATATGCTCCTCCTTTGATGATGTCGATTAAAGGTTGCGTATACTTTGAAGGAGGACTTATAATTAAAGCGCATGAGGGACCACATTCATTTCAAATTAAATCTGTCGCCAAGCCTTGTCACAAACTTGCGAGCGGCTTAAAACATTTCATCAAGCTTGCCACTATCCCTTGCCTCCGCTGATGCGCATTAAAGCAGCGGTTTGCAATGGTTGAATATGCTCCAGACCTCGAATACCGCTGCCCGGACACACAAAAATAAGGGGTAAGATATAGTAATAAAACGGCAACTACATAGTTTTCATGTCTAAACCACACGCGAATATACATAATCCATTTAGCGCATTATCTGATTTGTTCCACGAATCGAGCAATGCTGTAGAATTGAATCAGTGAGCGGGTTTAGCTCGGTTGGAATAACCGCTCATTGGATTTGAATGAGTGCAACGCTTCCGCCGTTTTCCACGACCATGTAAACCACTAAACCTCGTAACTTCCAATCTGCTTTGGACCATCATGGTTGAATATTTTGGAGCATATTTCAAAGGTCTACTCCCAGTTGATTAGACTCGGGCGAGTAGGACTGGAATATTCATAAACGAGATATGCAGGAAAGAGTTTTCAATTCAAGATGCGTTTTCAACTCTGAATCGACTTGTTTTTCCATCTTTCACGCTGAAACGGAGCAACGGAACGTTGTAGTTTTTTACATAGTGACAGTATAATATGGAGCAGAGTGATATAGGCTACCCGGTTATCCCGGAAAAATTTACGGTTTCTAAGATGTGCGAATGAGGTAGATGCGGGAATACAACGCGGGCAGCGCCGCGGGAAAATCCTTGTATTACACAAATCACACGCTTAGTATCAAAACTATAATTTAAACACTAATTGTTTACCGCATCCATTAACCACATAATCAGATGTGTTCCATGAACCAAGCTATTGCAACAACAATTATCTACACACAGACGTTTTATAATTAAAGCCGTTAGTAATAATGTAATAACAGTAATTATCTAATATGTGAGATTAGTCTTATACTAAAAATAATAATGATGTAAAAAGTAAAATAAGTTTACTGATTTCGGGTCAAGATCCGGAACGAACATATTTATATGAGGACCGAATTCGCCGACATAGCTTTAAAGGCTAGCAAGCTGAAGTGGTAAAGGGCTGGCCATATTGTAGAGTATCTTATTGAGCTGGCCTCCTCGGGTGTAAGGAGACACCCGTTCCCTGCAGTGGGCCGTTAAAGAGCTGCAACCATGGTTGAACCAATGATCTGAGTATCTTCCAATCCTACTTAGCAAGCCGATGGAGCTATCTGTTGAGAATATACTACAGTTGCAGCCAATCAATCTAATAAAATATGAATAAAAAATATATTAAACGTAATGATTTTTAAAAACAAGCTTTTAACGCGATGGGACTATCTTGCTAAGTTGTGGCGTTGCTTTAGCCAGCATCCGATTCCATGATACCTAAATACCACCTAGAAATGTAGTACTTATCAAGGCCCATCCAACGAACCTAAACACAGGGGCTATTTTAGTTGAGGCATTGCTAGGGCCAGCACCCGGGTCCGTCATCAGATCAGATCCATGATACAATAATATTATTTCATTGTCTCAGCTCAATCAGATGTCAGAAAGTGCTACAGAAATGGATTACAAATGTTGAACCGGGAAGACATACGAACAAAGCAACATAAAGCATGAAAATTCTGAACCAATCCCCTGTATGTATGTGTATCGAGTGTTTTTATGAAACTAGCGATGTTGTAGAATTGAATCAGCTACCGGCCGCGGTGCGGTGCGAAGGAACCCCTTTTCGGATTTACGAGCGCAAAACTTCCGCCGTTTTCAACGATCGAGCGGAACTGCCAGCCATATTTGGACATTATAATTTGGATAATGCATGTACAACGCAGCATGTAATAGAAATAACGAGATGTAAAACGGCATGCTCTAGAAATAATAGATTTTGCAAATTATTTAGCAGGGAAAAAATATGGGCTATATACATTATTTCTGAAAATATCAATTCATGGAAAACAAAGGAGAATACAATATTGACGCACGCAGTTATACGTTTTGCGCTTTGATCCAAAGTGTTGATAGTAGAGGAGAGTGGGACAGACATTTGTATGGCAGAATAAATGTTTGACAAACGATGACACAAAACGAGGACAAACGACCAACACCCGAGAATAATCTCGGGTGTTGGTCAACTGCACACACGACCTATTTGCTGTATTCTACAACACCGGGAATCCTAGTCCGAACTGTGACCGTTCAAATTTGAAATTGTTTATGAAGGTTGCTTTAATTGCTTTACTTCTTGCGCGATTCGCGGTTTTTTGTTGACAAGTTTGAAAGGTATTTTCAACTTTTTGTGCACTAGGTACTCTTAAAAGCATGTTATTTAGTTTTTAAAATAATGTGTTATTTCTGCCAGAAACATTTGGAATCCCATTTTGTATTTGGCGATTGATGATTCAACTTGCTTTTATTCCGTATTTCACTGCTTTATTCATAGTACGCATCGTAAAATAAAATCATAAATGGTTTTCAAAACCTGAATTCATTTTAGAATAAAAAATATTTAATTACAGCTACAGGCAAGTTTACTGGGTGGCTGAAGCCGTTTTGGATTACCTCTCTATTTATGTCTGCCGCCAAACGAGTCTGCGTTGCACTGCTCATATTCTAGTGTGATGGATGGTCGAGCTAGAGGAATCACAAATAAAAACCCTAACCCGAACGGAATCCAAACGAGGTGGAGTCGGAAATATGATTTATAAAGACAGACATATGGCTTTTACACGAAGGACAATATTATGTTTACGCAATAACTATTCCTATTAACAACAACAATGTATTTAAAAAGACAAGTACCTATATGAAATGAAATGAAATGAAATTATTTATTTCGTCATAAGGTACAGGCGGCACACTCGACGAATGTCATGAAACA
>DWLO01001977.1:0-13536 GCA_018245335.1 Dalla quadristriga | reverse complement strand
AATGTCAACCGTTTTCAGATTTATTGTCGGTCGGTTTGTCTGTCTGGCTGCGTTTTTTTTTGTCGCGAATAGGCTCCAAAACCGCTGAACGGACTTTGATGAAATATCCCGAGATTGTAGAGGGTACTAACTTGCAGGCTTTGTTTTATCTCAGTAACTCAAACGGTTTTTTAGTTATACCGCATCTGTAGCGCAAGGCTCATATTAACTTTTGACAAGTCTTTTTTTTTTGTATTTCGAAATTAGGAGTTACTCCCTAGTCCCCAATAAATGCACTGATATTGTAGTAGCACTTCTTTATTAACTGAGTTCAGAGCATGTGTTTTAAACAGTATTATGTAATTAATCAAATGTATTGGCTTTGGAATATCATTAGTATACGGTTAGTGCTATACCAAGAAAACTTTTACGAAGTAATCTTGTTTTGCCAGTAATTATTAAGACTGCTTTTGAAAAGTATTGAAATTTGTAAAAGTTAGTTTTAAAAAAAATAGCGCATTCTAAAATACAGTAATATATCGATAGTAAAGTTAAAATACTCTTAACCGCAATGGCACATAGCATATAAAAATATATTTACTATTATGTGCTTTTAATGGTGTATGTTAATTATGTTGATGTTGAGATAAATAAAAATATTTAATTTATAAATTATGGTCTATACTACCTAATTTTTCTTCTATCAAATTGCTTGATATTGAATATGTTTTGAGCTTTGAATGCGTTGCGGAATTACCCCAAAATAGTACGGCGGTCAATGTTGGTCGTTTTACAGGCGAGCGCAACGGCTACAACATCCCCGAGATTCTGCCGGTGGCGGAGCTGGGCGCGTGGTTGAGCGAGGAGGGCGGGCGCGCGCTCCACCGCGCCGCGCCACTCGACCGCCAGCTGCCCGCGCCTGCCAAGCGCCTGCTCGCCGACGCGTACATGTGCTTCTACCGCAGCCCCGACGTCGCGATGTACCGCTAGCCCACAGGTAGAGGCGGAATTTACAAATGTGCCGCCTATAGGCTGAACCAAATCGCCGCCTAGGTATGCTATTTCTATTCTAAGCATTTGTAACAAAATGTTTGCACTTAATTGATTAAATGCTACATAATTATGGAGTAAATAAATGTAAATAAATTTTTCGTTTAGATGGTAGATGCCTCGGACAGACGGACAGAGATTGTATACTTATTTTGTTTCGGTGCTAGATGTCTTTGACATACAAACAAATATTGTTTTAAAATTTGCCGCCGTAGGCTCTAGCCTAAGTAGCCTATATGAGAAATCCAAGTCCACTAGCCAAACATCCATCGCATTCTGCCACCTGTTCGATCACGCTGCAAAACTATAAGACCTAAGAACGGTGTAAATAAAAACCTTCCGTGCCCTATTACAGAAATATGCGCTCGTATACGCACTATACGCATGGACACGCGCTGAACGATGGTCATAATTTCAACGATTTCAACATAGATTCAACGATATTGGCTATAATGAATTAAAGAAAAAAAACAATCCTTTGACAAAATTATACCCGCATAATTGGTAGATATTAATTATTTCTTTACAAATAGTGAACGTTTTTCATTTCATTTATTGTTTTGTAGAGGTTCGTGTATTGGGCCTTTAGTCTAATAAATCCAAATATTTGTATGTTTTAAATACTAATAATAAATATTGCATTTGACAATACCAAGGAATATATTTGAGACCACAATTCTACACAGATTTCTTTTATTTTTGTTAACTGGGCCATTTGTAAAAGAGGGCTTTATCTGTAAATAGAAATGAAGATTATATTTAGTCATATAGTTGTAGAAAATAATTACTAGAAGCGCAATCGCGTTCATGTAATGTAATTTAGGGTATATTTTACATTGATATTGTAATATAATAAAGTACATACTAATTTATATTTTGTTTTAATAAAACTTTAAATCAGTTCATAGGTTTAACTCCATAATACAAATTTTATAAAAGTAATTAAAAAAGCTTAGTTCATGTGATTAAATGCAATGCTATTAAAAAGGAATACAATACCATTTTACGTAGGATGTAGTAGCCATTAATTCTATCAGATTCACGTTTTTGTACATTCTAAAATGGCGCGTTTTCATTAATCGCTTAGCGGTGCATATTCGTTCGTATGCGTTGGCCGATGAGTGTGCATTGTTTTTCGGTTGGCCATATTTTGTTGGACTTAACAAAGTTGGCTATATTTCGAATACATTGACATTGAATTTGGTCACTGACTAATGTAAATGCGCTAAACTAACTTTTTTTTTGTTTTTAAGTAAAACTAGACTGGTTGACTATTCACTTTATCTAATTAAGTGAGTAGTAATTGAATGTCATATAACTTTACATCTTATCAATAACATATTATTTACCTACTACTACTAGTAAGTAGCAAACGAACATGCAGTCTTGATAAATGATGTGCTATAATTCTTCACGGTCTCTCTTGCCACTTTTAACATTGCAGTCACAGGTAAATGTTGGTTGAGGTACATGCGTCATGTTTTCTAGTAATGTTACTTCGCTTTTTATTCTTTTACTCCATTCCTGACAAAAGAAACAATGTTTCAAGTAATTTTTTTAAACTTCATTTTGTCTATAGTTTTAGAAAATAATAAGAAATTATTGAACTTACTGAAAACAACACACCATGATAGCAAATAATATGTTGAGGCAATAAATTTTCGTTAGCAAATTTATGTGCGTTTTTGGCAATTTTGTACACATCGGCATCATTCTTGCGCGCCCAAATAACGCGATCTTTTAGGTCTGACAGATCTCTTGCTACAGGCAAGTAATGTTCCCATGGTTGCAATTGCTGATAAAAATGCTCGTAGTATGGCGATTCCTGCTTCAAGACCAAGCCACCGCCAGCCAGTAGGTAGGGTAATCTATAGGCAGCGACGGTTCCATCCACATTGATTTGATACTTGAACTGTTAATGGATGAATTAATGAAAGTAAGTATACATTCCTGAATTTACTGTGTAATGTGTCTTATTGAATGTATTATTATATTAACTCTTAGTTACTTACATCAAAAAATTTAAAGAATGATATATGTGGCTGCTTTGGACCATAGTCTGCTTCCTTATCTCTAAAGAAAAAGAAGTTGGTAAGTGAAGCATTGAAAAGGTCTGGATTGGCACGTGCAATGTCGATGAGCTTTAATCTCTCCAGGCGCGAGTCTCGCCCTCGCCACACTGCGCGTGGCTCCCGGTCTGACCACTTGAGTTCTATGCCTCCTTGTACCGACAATGTGTCCAAAGTAACTCTAAAATCATAGATTTCAAAACACCAAATAAATAAAATATGTGATGCTATTATATATACAGGGTGAATTTCAAGATGGGGCAGTAAGGGCAGGTATCTTAACTGTTGTAGCTATGGGAAAACGCTCTGAGGAGACAATCCTTAACTTTTAGAAATATTTTGACCTGCATTCACAGATTTTGGAAAAAATTTACAGTCAGCAAGAAAATGGTCAGTATTCAGAAAAACTTTTTTTGATCCCAATCGATCCTATTTCTTCAGCTTCTTCGTAGCAACTTTTGGCATGTGTTCAAGACCGAGTCGACGAAATTCATTATTCGCCAAACTTTGACGCTCCATGTAAATTTTTTCTAATATCTGTGAATGCAGGTCAAAATATTGCTAAAAGTTAAGAATGTACTCCTCAGAGCATTTCCCTGTAGCTGCAAACGGTTAGGGTTCCTGCCTAACTGCCTCGTCTCGAAAATCCAACCTGTTTAATAGATACTATTACAGTGGATTGTACAAATGTTATGTTACCTGCCCATGTTTTCTAAGACAGATTCAGTAATGTCGTATGTTGGCATGACAATATCATGAGTTTCAACACTGCCACACCAAGAAAAGATTGCTAGTGGTTCAGAGCTCTTGTGCACTAAAGGCCAATCACCCAAGTTTATCACCAGCTCTATATCAGGCAAGATAACTTTTCGAGTTAATGACAATAGAATATTATCAGCAAACATGTTGAATCCAACATGCTTGCCATAGCAGTCTCTGTAAATCTCATTATTTTTCACAACATAGTGACAAAAACTTGTACTCTCTGGCCTATGGTACTTTTCAACTATTTTTTGCACTTGCACTTTCATATCAACATTTTCAAAATATTTTAGATCATGGTTGATTTGTGCATATTGTTCAGCACATCCATATTGCCTCAACCATAAATTGACATCGGCTTCAGGGCAAACACATTGATCAGCTTGAATGGGACCTGTTGATACATACTTTCAACTATAGCCATTATACACACAACAAAGTTATCTAACATTTTTCTAAATTATTACTGATTACCTTGAAAACTTAAAGGCGATCCCTGGATGTGCTTGCTGTTAAAATAAATGCTAATGAATAAGTCAAGACAGGTTTCATAGAGCTTATACCGCACAATGAAAGTACCATCCTTTCTATTTAACACATTAGACCAAACACGGCAATACCTTCCCTTGCTGTTTTTACCAGTGACTTCAACAGCCAACTTCTTACCAATATCATTGGAATATCTGGAAGGATGAATAAATATTTGTAAGATATCTTTTCTAACATAATTTTGACAATCTATGTTTTGATGAAAATCATTAATACTTTCTCAAGCTATAATGGAATATCCAAGATCTTACGTTTCTTCGCCCACTGAAGTTAAATTAACGTAAAAGTATCTAGCAGGCATAACAATATCTTTGGGTTGTAATCCTGGGCCCCATATCTTCGCTTCATGTTCATAGCTTCTTATTTTCACACATAGGATAAGTAACACTAAATGTTTTAACATTATAAGTTATTTTCACGGATAAATTATGTAAATGTAATTTTTAAATTAATTTATCGTTGGTATCAGACCCGTGGATCACAACTAACTTTATAAAAATCCTATTACTTTAACAGGCATAATTATTTAATACAACACATTTAAATAGAACGTTCAAATCAGTTTTTATATTTCTATATATCTAGGTACCTACTGAAATAGATTACTTCGATGGAATCACATTTATTGTATTGTTGGAAAATCACAAAACAAACCCATTCATTCGACCAGGGGGAGACAGATATGGACCTGTCAAATTGTTAACGTTGCAACGCCATCTACATTATGTTAATGAATGTTGCTCCGAAGCAAAGTATTCGCTGTTAAGCTACATCGGAAAATAGGTTAAATTTAATGGATATTGATTTAGTGCATTAAAGCATGCGAGTTCTTGCCAGAAATGCGGTGGGGGGTGGGGGTACTTTCATAATATAGCAGTAGTACAATGTATTACAATGGCGTAGTACAACGACCGACCGACATAACGGCATCACCGTACATCATTAAAGCGCCCTTTCCCCGCAGTACATTTCTGGTCAAGATAAGACGAATTTAGGCTACTTGTGCTAACTATTCAATTGGGCGAACTTTAGGCTACTTGGTGCAAAATATTCGGCGACAAGAACCGGGCTACACTTGGCAACACTGTATGACTATTTCAAAAGAAAACCAAAACAAACAAGGCTCTCCTTAGGAGAGCTTTAGAGAGCATAAGCTCTCCTAAGGAGAGCCTTAAGTAACCGTTAACCGTCTCTGAGTGCGGCAGTAAATTTCTTTTAGGTAAGTATGAAAATACCAGTTTTGTTCTAGTTTGCTCATATTGTGCGAGAAATGTTTTAAACGGTTTGATTATATAACGCACAATTTCAGCAAACTTAAACAGCACTGGTAAATATAAACTCATTCTTAGGCTACTTATCTATATCTATAACTACTTAAATACATACTGAATTTTCGTTAACAAATATCAGATGGCGCTTCAAAACCAGTGGACAAAAAACACGCGAGAGGGCTCTCTTTTTTTTAGTGTGTCTTCCCACGTCTTGTGCTTTTGCCAATGTCAAGTTAGAGATATGAATATTGAAACGAAATGAAATTAATTTAAATTTGAAGGAGCGTGGGAAACTCCAAAAAAGGGCGGTCTCGCTGCCCCAGCCCGGCCTATATCTAACAATCCCCAATTATTGCATCGCGATCAGACCAGCGCACTGCCGTAGCCCTTCCCTTCAACACTGCAAATATATACACTCCTGCTCCCTCGGTAAGCGGCCCGAAAGAAGAAAAACAAACCTATTCATAATATTAAAAAGAAAAACTATAAACAATACACCAATCCAACCGAAATACAACAACTAAAAACTATCAAACGCAAGCCATTTGAAACAAAAACGACCGGCTCCTTCTAAAGCTTCCAGCGCTCTCTAATATTAATATGATTGATAGGGCTCTCTTTTCCTGTTTACAGGAGATCCAGTAAGTAGAGGACCAACGGGATGTGGGTGACACACTGTTTAATATTGATTTTATCTGACATTGATATTGGCTAATGATCACAATCCATATTATAGTACTCTGTAGGCCATCCGCACTGTCGACTCTTTGCTTTCGAGTAGCGACAACTTGGGGGTCTACCGGTCTCTATTTTTCCTTCACTATCCAATGCTATATGGTATAAGATCCAGGCAGCTGCTCCGGGAGATCTAAGTTATCCAGTGAAACTAAGAGTATGTTTACGGCTCTTCTGTTGTTAAACAAGGGTGGAGTGAAGGTGTGAGAAACTGAGTTGCTCCGGATCAAGGCATTTACCGGATCCGGAGAAGTTCTTCGTATTCTGATTGTGGTTGAACTCTTCCAGCTTACCACCCTATTCGGTGACGCTGTAAAAGCAAGTAGGGCAAACAACAACTGTCCATTCGAATAAAAAAATTGTTTATCTATGCCTTTAACTATGTTGGTCACTGGACGACAGTGGAATTTGCTGTCACTGTCACACAATCAATCCAGTTGGTATTGTTTGTATTGAATTGATCAAATTTGATCAAATCAATCGAATATATAATTTCGTGACACTATTATTATACCTTAGTTGATTTCATAAGTATGAATTTTTGAATTGTGTTTAAATTGTAAATTGGTAGCATATTATTATAATGGCATCGACGAACTTACGGATTGTACGCGATCTTTTTAGTAAAATAAGGTAAGTTTTAAAATATTAACGGGCATAACCTCAAATCAACTGTAGGTATGTAACTAGCGCATTAATTGTAATATTTTATTTATAGGATTGACCACGTATCGATAAGGACAAAGACACATTATCAACCTCCGAGGTATCGACCTCCTTACTGGTATATGCCAAAGGAACGAGTTGTATGTATTATTCCAAAAACTACAAATGCAGGATTTTATTAAAATATATTTTAATTTTATGTTTAAACTTTATTCAAACAGATGAGCGATGAAATGTTATCACAGGAAAATAAAGCTTTCATTGAAGAAGTCAAACAAGACAAATTGAGTTTGCAAAAAGTATTAGAGTCTCCATTATCCAATGTTGATTTACAACAAACACCTCAATGGAACCCACATATTCGTCGAGTTGGTCTTATTGCTCGTAAGATAGGAAACTATCCACTGTGGTCAAAGGATGGAAAAAAAATTCAAACCACTCTTTTACAGGTAATGTTTTTTGGTCTACAATATATTATAATAAAAATGACAGTCACTATCTTGAGCATTGGCATCTTGTCTTAAATTTACGATTTTCAGGTGTTCGGAAGCTTTACTTAAAATGTAAATGATTAATATTGTAGGGGTTAAAGCCTTATAGGTACTGTTATTATTAATAGTTCCATGGTCCATAATATTTCATTCAAAATAGTGTACTTTCATATTTTAGGTTGTTGATAATCATGTTATAAAATATGTGCCACCAGAAGAATTCAAACCAATGATAACAAAAACAGTAAGGTGGCAAGAGAGACAAAAATCTGGATGTTTACTTGTGGGTTCAGAAACAGTGGATCCCAGCACAGTCACAAAAGATTACAGTGGTTTATTCACTAGTGTTGGGATGTTACCCAAAAAATTCTTATGCAGGTTTATTGTGTCACCAAAAGCCATTTTACCTACAGGCACACCATTGTTTGCAACTCACTTTAGAGTGGGAGATTATGTTGATGTACGAGCCAAAACGTAAGCTTTTCTGCTTTATTTATGTCAACATTTCTGATCAAATTCTTAATCAATGTAATTACAAATTGGAATTCACAGGATGGATCGAGGTTTCCAGGGTGTAATGAAAAGATGGGGATTCAAGGGAATGCCTGCTTCCCATGGTGTCACTAAAACTCACAGAAGGCCAGGCAATATTGGAGCTGGAGGTCAAAAAGCCCGTGTTTGGCCTGGAACTAAAATGCCAGGGCATATGGGTAACAGGTGTGTAAAATATTTTTAAAGTAACCTAATGCATACATTGTCTGAAATTTTCTAGGCTATATAGTGCAGGGCACGTAGTAAGTGACATGAGCAGTGAGAGGTGAGATCTCGATGCCAAGTCTACTAACTCAATCATATACCAATAGCTATTTTTTATTCTCTTTCAGGTGGAGCACTTCATACAAACCCTTTAAGAATGAAGGGTCTAAGCACAAAACCCATTGTTAACTCGATTTTCAATTAAAATACTAGAATATAATTAAAAATTGAGGCATATCACTCTGTAATTCACAATCCAATCCAGCAAAAGTACAATAAGAGTAGGGGGGCCCTAGGGGTCCTAGGGACCCTAGACCCAACAATAAACTTATTTCGGTACTTCTACGTATGTGTTGCCCGCGGCTTCGTTCGCGTTGAATTCGTGATGTTTTTTGGTATATTGAAAATATTATCGGGAATGATACATCACACTGCAATCAGCGCGCAGCGGACTTTAGGGTCTGTGTGGTGTTAACATTCAGACACAGTTAAGGGTATTGTAGAGTAGCCTAAAATCCGGAGTATAAGTTATTACCTACTATACGAAGTAACATGAAGATCCGTTTGGTAGTTTAGGCGTGATGCGCGTTAAAAGGGACAGACAAAAAATAAATAAAATTTTGTTTGGCAATAAAGAAAGCCCCATGCATAAATATTCAATGTACAGATTTGGAAAACCAGATTAATTATATTATAGTTTACGTTTTTTTTCAGGTGGAGAATATTACGTGGTGTAAAAATCCTCCGTATCAACACAAAGCACAATGTCCTGTGGATGTTAGGGGTTGGAATTCCTGGTGAAACAGGTGCTATGTGCTACTTGTATGATACAATATTGCCATTGAAAAAACTGAAAACTGCACCACCTTTTCCAACGCATCCTCCTTCTGATGATCTGCCTTTGGAATATTATGATGAATCTATACACCCATTCGAAGAGCCCACATTATCATTTGAAGAAGCATAGGATACCTAAATATTATTAAAATTAGCACTTTGTTGTTGGTATTTATAGACATTAAGATTATTTTGTCACCATTAAAATAGAATAAAAACTTATCAGATTAAAATTTGTACTCTTCTTTTGCTTGGTTATGGCCATCAACCTACATTTACGAAAGAAAACAGGTTACATACAGTCCATTTTTGTTTATTTCATAAATAATATTCACGCTTAATTAAAACCATTATTTTTATGTGGGGAGTTAGGGACCTGGTGGCAATATTGATATGACCAAAACTTGGAAATGGTTCAGTGACATTATGATTTACTGAATTAGCACCATCTTAATATTTTTCAATAAGTACATATTTTAATTAAGCCATTCATTTTTGTTACATTAGTCCTTTGACAGAGACATAAATTGAAACTATTTAAGTTTCAAGTGGAAGACTAGATCCTTTTTTCATTCACTTCGAAGTTAGCTCAGTTTTTCGGGATATCATAAAACATGTGCCATCAGCTCCATAACAATCAAAATTATTCTAAATCTTATTATACTTAATTTATGCTATATACTTAATTTTCCATCTATCCCTACTGAAAGCGGTAGCTTGGTAGGGATATAGGTGGAATATTTTATGCATTAAAGCCTTTTAAGTTATAAAATTATTCTTTAAACATTATATTTGGATAAATTACAATTTACAGGCAGAAAATTCCAAATATGTACAGAAATAACCTTAATGGTGTCCAAATTAGATAACAGGTATTGTTTATAAACAATAGTACTATCTATTTCCTTACACAGAAACCTTTTTTCATATGAAATTAGTTGTAGTCATATCCACCTAATGTATTACCAAATACACCACGAAAGTATTTGTTTTTTACAGTAATAAGTATTATAAAATAATATTTCTCTGGTACAGCAGAATTTCAAAAACGGCTAAATGACATCCATTTTACCTTCTTAATTAATAATATCATTGATTACCTACTTATTCGTCTAAGCCAGAAATCTAGCTAATATTGTCTATTATGATTTATTGATTTCAAAATAGACAATATTATTATTAAGACTACTAAAACAGTTTGAAGATTTGGGACTAACAAATGAGATGCCAAATCCGTTAATACATACCTATTCATGTTCACTATCTAAGATTTACAAGTAATTTAGCTTTACATACAGCTAATCACTTAAAAGTAAAGGTAGTCATTTTATTAATTATCTATATTAAAAATGTCACAGGGACAAAATCGGTCTTTTTAAAATATCAATCTTATTACAAAGAAGAATTAAATTGTACGAAGCCCCAAAAATTCGAATGAAATCGTTGCGTTTAAAGTTATTGCTGGTTTGGTGGCTGGAAACCATACCCGGGATATGGTTGGGGGGCCCCGGGCGGAGGTCCACCAGGCGCTGGGGCACGTGCGTACTGGTATGGAGATGGTGGGTATTGCGAAGGCGGATAGCTCTGCTGATAAGCATGTGGAGGGTAAGCTCCCCCGGCTGGGGGATAGCCTTGTGGGTTTTGAGTATAAGATGTTTGTGGAGGAGGTGCTGTCGAAACAGATGGTGCCGGACTGCCAGGTTGGGAAGATGGATTCGAGTAGGGTGGTTGTGTTGCCGGTGGATATGGTGAAGGCTGCCCCGATGGAGGATATTGCTGTCCAGACGGTCCTACCTGATTGGGACCTCCCGCAGCAGCAGTTGCTGGAGGACCATTGTTACCATGAGCACTTGTGTTATAAGTTGGAGATTGCGCTGAAGGTGATCCATAACCCGAACTGGGTGGATTCTGTGATGTATATCCACTAGGCGGAGGCTGGGGTGATCGATTTGGTTGAGAAATTGGTGTCGAACTATAAGCAGAGGTGGGTGTGGTATTAGGAAATGGCTGTGATTGGTATGGTTGGGGTTGTGAAGTTGTAGAGTTATATGTACTGACACCAGCATTAGGATAGTTGGCACCTGATTGAGGGGGTGGATAGGCAGAACTACCAGTGTAAGGTGGCTGACTGGACCCACGTACAGGATAAGGTGACCCAGCAGCTGCAGGACTACCTGGAGGTGGCGCATATGGTTGCTGAGCAGACGATGGAGGATACCCTGGACCAGGATGAGTAGATGGAGGATAATTATTTGGCGCCGTAGTAATAGGAGGACCATAGTTAGAATTAGGTGCATATCCTTGTGGTTGTTGGGGTGGATTGGGAGGTCCATATCCTTGTCCAGGCGGCCCATAACCGCTTTGCGGAGGATAAACACCAGGAGCACCTTGATATTGACCTTGATACTGATTTTGTCCATATGGACGCTGACCGTAAGATTGTGTTGGTCTTGTCGGTGTTGTGGAAATTCCTGTAGGTGGGCGGTACTGCTGCTGTGGTGATCCAGGAAGCTCTGCTCCACTGGCAGGTGGGTTGAGAGCACCTTGAGGTTGTACATTTCCAGGAGCTAGTTGGTGTGGTGGCTAAAATAAACAAATTTATATCAAATACAATGTTTCCATTGGAGCAGCTATTATTTGTTTTGGGATGTCAATGATATTACTCTTTTACATTTTTTTATCCTAATGGCATCATTATGTTGGATAAATAATAATGTACGCGACTGATCAGTGGTTTTCCGATTGTGAATCTTACCTAATTTTGCCATGTACCTAATAAGTTTTGTCAGAAGTATTGAGGTGTATGCAATTTATCTCATCTCTCATCATCTCACATGAGTTATAGTTATTGTGTTACAAGACAGAACATTTTAGAATATTGATAATATTGAGTTAATCCGACTGTTCCCCACTCATCTATTGATGGTATTTTGTCTCATTCCATTTAGTAGACCATAAAAAATGTGTGCTTTTATATTCGGCCGTTACCGGCCAACTGCAGGGCACAGGCCTCTCTCATAACTGAGGCTTAGAGCGTACTCACCACACTGCTCCAGTGCAGACTGGTGAAGGGTTAGTGGCCAGCGCAAGTATGAAGTCTTTAGGCAGCCCGAAGACCGCCGATAAGGCTTACTAATTGATATCAAAGCAAAGAAGCGCTTTTGAAATTTGCCACTAATGCAACTTCCGATCGCGATCGGCGCGGCTTGATATAGTTGATCAATAACATTGGGCACTTGCCGTGTAATTATGAGCGCTGCATTTGTATTTAAAGTAAAGCTAATATTAGAATTAATTTACCGGTAACAATGATTGTATATTCTGACTGGCATCCGCCACGGAAGCCAGATAAACCAGATTCCTGTGTAGGACTTGTTGATACTGATGGCATTCCAATAACTGACCCTTGGATTGATATTCTTGAATAGTTTGTATCAAATGGGCGTTCTCGTCCAACATCTTTTGAATTTGTGCAGGACTCAATGGGGGTCGATTGCCTCGCGGCGCGAAAGCCACCGACATGATTACACAAATTCCCAGCAAAGTATGGTTAAATCCTTGTCCTTGCACAAGTTTAATTAAGAATCACACTATTCTCGCTGTTATGTTATACGTTAAATCATGAATGTATAAATAACATGAACGAATACTGTAAAAATAACTAAACTATTGCAATATGAACGTGATTTTATTACAAAATCGGAGTCGGAGATAAAGTAGATGAGAAAGAAAGATCCAAGGAATCAAAGAAACGCGAAAGCGAAAATTTTAGATGTTTTTAATCTGTATATCTATGGTTATAGCTTGTCTTTGCCACAGACAATATAGGATTTTTTATTCGAGTGGACATTTGCTGTTGGTCCTAACGTCCTTTTCAGCGTCACAAAATGGAAAGAGATACGATCTGACCCTAGTCGAGAGTGGACGCTTGTACACCAGCAAACGGTCGCAATTAACCTGCGTGCGCTCGTAGAAGAGTCATTCCGGTCCTTATGATGTAGCTTTCACATAGCCCTATTATATTGTTCGCTCAATGCGTTTAAAAACGTAGTTTTACGCGACTAGTGTTCCTCTTCGCAGTGGGAAAGTGTGGCATGGAATATCATCGTTGCCAGAATAGCCAATCCTCTCGTTCTTGTTGTGCACGATTGGACGTGGGCTTTTCACCCATAATGTCATGAGTAGATGGCATCCGATATGACATGAACCCATTCTACTCTGATTGCATTTATTTAGTAAAAAAAGCAATGTTACAAATTATGGAAATAATATTTTGTTTTGCTCTCGGAAGAAAAATGAATTTGGTACAAAACTGTAAAACCACAACTCCCTAGAATACCATTGATTGATGATCATAGATTACCTAGACGT
>DWLO01001976.1:0-13538 GCA_018245335.1 Dalla quadristriga | reverse complement strand
GTATCATTTAGTCACAAACATTACCACCGCTTCGTACATAAGTGGGCATTTAACTCCCAAGTCCCGAGTACAAACATTTATCTGCTAAATAAATATCTGCCCAGCTCATCATCAATCTGACTGCAGGGTCACTCAACGCGCCACGTCATGTAAAATTGTTATTAAAATATTTCAGGGTGAAGGAGGCTAGGGCCGCGGCGGCTTCGGGCCAGGGTCCGCCAGTGTTGTACCTCAACGCCGGAGACACCTACACAGGCACCGCATGGTTCACCATTTACAAGTGGAAGGTTGCTGCTGAATTCCTCAACGCATTACAACCAGACGCAGTAGTGAGTATTTCAAAATTTAAAAAAAAAATCTGTGAATACGTTCGTTTGTACGTTTTTGCGTCCATTCAATTTACGTGCCTTTGTGTCCGTCAATCACGTGGGACTGCTTGAAAATTGGTTTTTAATTATGCCTTTTGAACTTTCGACAGTGCTTCGCGTTGTGACGTCACGAGCGCAAACGTCACGCGCTTCATAATAGCCATTAATTATCCCTATTGTAAACGTTTTTATTTTACGCCAGCGCTCTTTTTGGCGTTGTTATATTTGCGTATTTTGTCCCCAATAGACTTACTGGTAAGGCCACTGGGAAATTGTGTTTGGACATCCAACATCAACAACAAATTATATCATAATAATATCAATAAGCCATCTATTCCTTAAATTGTCATAAAGATTTTTTTTACAAAGTAGTTAAATTATTATTATTCGTACATACTTGTGGAACATTTCTCATAATTATAATTAACTTAAATTATTTCTATGTTTTGAAATCACTGATTACATCATTATAGAATAGTAAGAAATATAAATAGTGTTGGGAATGTTTCAATTTAATTTTATAAAACGATAATTTTTAGCCGTTTATACGCCGCCATTTTTCGCGCGCTTAGGATGAAGTCATGAGACTTTCGTTTATAAATGTTTGCATAATTAGTTAAAAAGGAATAAAACAAGAAAATAATAGATTGAATGACTGAACGATAAATATTCGAAAAAAATATAATTGAACTAAATTTAAACTACACTTTCCTATTTTGTAAATGGTTCTCAATATTCTCAATATTAAATATTCTAAAAGCGAAATACCACCCACGAACTTTTAAAATAATAAAATTCCTACATTTGTAAGGTTATATTTGACATTGTTTGTTTAATATTAATAATAAATGACGAGTTATATTAACTTTCAAAAAGAATCATCCCCCTCATGTCTCGTGGGCGAAGCCGCGGGCAAAGTCTCGTTACATAATATTTGCAAATTAGACGAGTTCGTGGTGCGTTGATGACCGTGGCTGGCGCGATGTGTGACAGTTAGATATGTGTGATAGAAATGTGTGTGATAGATAATACACTAAAAGAAGAAATGTGTGACTTACCACCAAAAGCAGACATTTATTTGACAGTCGAGTATTATTCGCTTGTGACATGTATGTGTCCGTAACTTGAAATAAAGGTAATCCTAGTTTTATTTAAAGGGTATCTGGGCAAAATGAGGCAAGTGCCAGATCCTCCAAAAATTCATCCCATTAAAGTAGCCATATGTACACCACACTTCTACGTTCATGACTGACCCTGCTCTTTTATTTTTTTTGCTTTACACTGGTGCAGTTTTCTTTTGGACTCTCTCTTTCCCATGGTATTAAATGTGCCTCATTCCGAAAATTGCCAACATTGGACTGCTTGAGATTAGGATTGCTAAGCTACTTCGGCTTAATCTCTATTTTAAATTTCAAAAGCGTAAAGAGGAATTAGAGATATGAGGGTGCCAAAAACCAGGTGAATTGATTCGTGTTCACACTGGCATGCTTGCTGGAACATGGCCTGGGGCACTGCCGTGCATCCAGTTTTATTTGCTTTCAGAATCGCCCCCTTGTAACTTGAGCTGCATGACGCACCGCCACGTCGCATCGCTCGGAACCATACTCTGTTAAACCTTGGGTAAACCGCACGTCTGACAACTCAAATCAACAACATTGAACATTATGATATCCTCTGTTAGGCTCCATTTACGCCACCGTTAGTGCACAACAATTTAAATTCAATAATTTCCCAACCACAACAATTATCAGCTCATAACAACCCTAAAATGACCTAATGAACCGCTTTCAATTCTAATAAAGTTTAAGTTACGCCAAGTTACAGCAGGTATGTCCAGCGTATGTTTGCGTGAAATAGTGGTCGAAGGAGGGGGTCTACAACAGGACCAGCGCCGTCGGGATCGCTGAAGAATGCGAAAGCGTACCCGTGATCACGACAGAATGGTGTAGAGGACATCGTGGGGTTTTAGTCGGTAAAAGTCCGACATAAACTAGCGAGGCCCCCGTCACGGAGTGATGATATCCATGAGGATTTACAAACGTTAAAAAAAAAGGTATGTCCAGCAATTGAACTATGAAGCTCGACTGGCAACTTGTCAAACTTCATAAATTGAAACAATGCTTTATAATCCATAGCTGTATTATTCCACTCCTCACCATATCGTCTGGAAGAAATCGCTGGTTAGCGTAAGACCACCCTTGTACCTTAGAATTTGAGTATTTTTTGTGTAATCCATTGTAATTTTTTTATGGTGTACTTACTATAAAGTAAGAGTATATAAATAACAGCGTCAAATGCAGATGTAGAGCTGCGACAAATATTGAGTTTGCAGGAAGTTAATTCCACTGTATGCCACTTTATAATGACTCCCCTCCCGCCACACCCCTGATTACACTCCCTTCCAATTACACTCCCCTGGTGCGGGCACTGACCTTGCTCAATGGCACGGGATTTGACAGTCGACATATTCTGTATACAAGGTATACAAATATTCGGGTTCAAAAGTATGCCCTTCTCTGTGACTGAAACTATCTCTCTACCAAATTCTAGTGTAGCCATGAAGGCGTATCAAACAAACAAACAAATGTTCACATTTATAATATGATAAAAAGTAAGATTGGAAAATATTAACATTATGCATGATTTCACTTATGATTTGACATGGCTATACCAACTGTGAAGTGTAATAACAAAATTGTGTTGCGACGGTACGTAGACTGCGGAATGATTTGCGGTTCTTTTAAGATTGAACAAGACGCAAAGAAGAAACAGAACAATTCTATGTCATTTGTTATTATTAGAAAACAGTCGTTAACCCTTGTTGGAAGCGTTCGGGCGGCCTAAAAATTTTCGACACTCTGGTTGGCCACTAACCCCTTCACCAATGACGCAATGGAGCAGCGTTGTGGAGTGCGCTCCAAGCTCTGCAGCGGGCCACTATGGATTGCATTGCAGTCAAATAAATAATTGCCACGTTAATGTGAACGAGCCCTGAGTATTCGTAAAGTATTATGAGTTTAAATTAGACGCAATTGACAGCATTGACGATAGACATGGTGACTACGTCGTACGGAGACATTTGAGGGGTATGGAGATTATGTAACTCGACGTGCTAACCTTGTAAGGTGAATGCTAATTGCAACCCACTGTGGCAGGTAAAAGGCCTCCCTTTTCGCCTCCGACTAAGGGAATATAACGGAGAGTGCAGCAGCGTCCTCTGTGCAGCAACTGCCATCTACTGCAATCACCAACTCACCTGCCCAGTGTGGTGATGATTATGGGCAAATCCTAATATTTTTGGGAATGGCCTTTAGTTCAGCAGGGGATAATTATACTCTATTGATGATGATATTGATGTATGTATGTATGTAAACGCACAATTTTAAATAAGGGCGTCCGTGCTTCGGAGAGTACGTTAAAACCGTCTTAGTTTACGTTACGGCAATCCAACAAATACCAATAAATAAAATTGGAGTCTCTATCTACGATATTGAAATTAAGCTCAATAAATAAACGGAATAGGCTATTTATGTGATACCTAAACATAATCATTTTTAGAATGTTTGTTTGTCTGGATATCTGCGTTTTATAGTCGCAAGTAGGCTCCGAAACCGCTGAACGGATTTAGAAGAAATTTTCAGGGATTGTAGAGGGCATTTACCGTACAGTATAGACTTTGTTTTATCTCAATATCTCAAATGTTTTTTTTTAAATTATCACTTTTTATTCTTTAAAGTTTTCTATATTTCGAAATTTTACGCGGGTTAATTCGCGAGCTCTCCCTAGTAGCAAATAAATATGTATCGTTCAAATAACCCGCCAAACCGCTATCATAAATAATATGGTGTCACATTGACTTCAGATAATTCACACGACAGTAAGTTAAGATCAAAAGTATGCCATACTAGACATAATTTAGTGTGGTGGAACGTCATCTTAGACACAGACAGTGCCGATCGTTTACGATATCATGGCGCCAGTTAAAAAATAGTTTTATTATCGTTTTTTTGGATAAATAATCTGTTATTTTTTAGACAGATAAAGCAAATCGTTTTTGAAATCCATAATTTATGATCATAACAAAAAATTAGACATTGTCAAATAGCGTATTGTTTTGTAGCATTATAACTTACTCGTAGGACGTGTCCTGACGATGATCTTTTGAGAAGCATCTTGTTTACAAAAGATACAATTTATTATTATTTCGATGTTTTACTTTAACATTACAGTGTTTTATCATGTTGTTTTTACGCAATTTATTTCGCATGCACTTATCTACTGCAATTGCCTTCCTTCTGCTTAATCGTGGCGATATGCACCAACATCACAGGCAGTGTTGCCAGATAGGGCCACCTGGCAACACTGAGATATATTATAGTCGATTTGTTTAAGTAGTACTTAGCACTCTGTGAAAATACCGCGAGAATAACAAATCATGCCGCCACAAGGCATAATATTGTCTTTGAAATCTTTGAAATGATAACTGTGTACAGCCATATGTCAAATCATAACCCAAGTCAAGCAAAATGTTACTCCAGATACCCATGTGGAAAATATACGTACCTAGATTTAAATTAGGGAGAAAATCGCTCCTCTAAAATTAGAACTATGTAGACGAATTATGTATGCCATCGAAATGTACTTAAAATATCAAACAAGCACGTAGAAATATACATAATTACCAGACAATACCAATATACAATGAAGTTTAAATAATGAATATCACATAGCCCAATTTGACTTGTCATTATTCATACTGACCGGACATTATAAACAATTAAAATTAGTCACTTGGTCCGCAATAACAACTATACTGCTGAAGAATTCAAAAAAATTCAAGCTATTGTTACTGAACCATAATATTGTCTCAGATATTGTAGTAGGAAGGTAATAAAAGATTCAATGCATACTCCGACAACTGACAGATTCAATAGACATTTCATTCTATGGAAAGATGAAGCAAAATGAGTTAACTTCTCAGAAGCTGCCATTATACGTGCCCTAGACAATATCAGGTCACGTGGATGTTCAAGATACTATATTAAGCGACACGTTCTTTGAATAGTTCTCAGAAAGGCTCATTGCTATTCTCTGTGCGATATATTCTGTCTTTTAGAGGTACCTACGTAAGGTACCTATTTCTAGTATACCGTTAGCATGGCGGTCGGTAAACATTTAAAATGATCGTACATAATATTGGTACCTACTTGTAATACCTAGCTAGCATCAAGAATGATCAAGACAATGGTTCAATTTCATGGTAGGTATTCTTCATATTAAAAAAAAAAAGAATCCTAAATCCCGACTGCTCAATACCTTCAAAACATTCCCAAAATATGAACATTTTAAATGCTATCGCTAGCAGAAACAAAACCCATAACCAATTATTTTTATTCGTGGTTTTGAAATGAAAATTAGACTTATGCTTGTCAAAATAACGCTTGATAGAATCATTATGATGTTGTATACTTTCATGCGTACAGCACCTCCCTCGTTTCACAAAGGAAAACATGCACATGAAAATATAGTTACACCAGTAGTGCCGGATAAAACCAGCGGGGCCTATAGCGAATGTGAACAAGAGGCCCTTGGTTAACTGTAGGTATTAACATTTTTTGGATTTAAAATGTAATGAACCGTCCTTTCTCCCATAGTTCTTATATACTAATCAATATTGACCAATATTCTTATTGACATTTAATACTAACTAGATATTTCATACTTTCTCCCCAGTTCCTTTTACGGTCCTATTCGAGGTATGCCACAGATGACATGGGCGGCAGCGGATGGGCTCGTCTGCTATGTTATACACATTAAAAAAACAGAACATTTAGATAGAAAAAACACTCCCACTATTGTACAATTGTGGGATTGCCAGCATGCGATAAGAAAGACAGGTCAAGTGCGAAACGGACTCGCATGGAGAGGGTTCCGTACTATAAGTATATTTCATTAAAACCACCTTTAATTTTAAGGGACTACATAATTTGAGAAAATAGAAATAGGCGCAGGGCGCGGGGCCATTCGCTACCCCTGGCCGTCTACTCTTGAGTCGCACCGTCCGATCACGACTTTTGTTGTCAATCCATCCAACCGTGACATGACATGTCCTCCTACGCATTCGCATAACTACGCATTCACATAAGCGAAAAACGTGAGGCCTACGGGTATCTACCCTCCGTTCAACCGTGATCCGTCCTGTCAAATATAACCTCACACAGCAATTTAAGGTTTCATTCATTTTTCCGTCCGTTCCGTCGATATGTTATTCAATGAAAGGACATAAAACGGGCGTGTTAATTTGTGTTGTTTTCTGCATGTGTCCGTCACCCGCAACACAGGGAATTCAAGGGGGTGTGAGTGTGTAAGCGTTTATTTATTTTTTAAACGTTTATTATACTCGCTACTCCGGCACCGAGCTACACCAACATCACTATAACTCAACCATCACGAGTATGGCAACCCCCAAACGCATCATAGTTCACTCTACTACGATGGTTGACAGCAAAGTTCTTATGCGGGGGTGGTATGTAGTATATTTTCTTGATTGAGAGAAAGAAAGATCAGATTTATTCCGTCATAATAAAATATGTACTGCACTAATTTGTGCTGCAACTACCAACTGCTGATATTATTTGTGGTAAGGCATACCGTTGTACCATTCTTGACAATAACTGCGGTAAACCAAAGCCGCTGGTTTTCAGGGCGACCCTGTTGTTGCATGCGACGGCGACTGGTGTTTCTTAACGTGTGTGATTGCTTACGGTTCGCAGACGCCACTGATCTACACGCGCTTCGAATCAGTAATTACTACTATCTGGAGTCGTCTATTAGTAGTGCTAACTGTTTTCCAAGGCTGCCGTTCTGGTGTTATACACAGCGATAGCCAATGTACCTAGTTTCATATTTATCTTCTTTTGTTCGTATTATTTTACTGAGAACAACTTTACTTAGGAAATTGCAAATATCACCAACATGAATTGACTTCTAAACTTTAGTTACTAAAATGTCGAAGGACTTATTCCTATTCTGCTAATTCTACTCCCAATCCTACTTATATTAAGAACTAGCTGGTACCCTGCGCTTTGACGTAGTGTGCATGGATTCTCTTCTTAAAATTTAAGTATTAAAATTAAAATATGACATTATTATTATGACACTTCGACCACACATTGTTATCTCCTATACTATTCAAGGAAAAGAGAAAATCACTTGTAATTCAAACGGCAAAAAAAAGTTGTGTTCTATGTCCTCAACCTACCCCCTTTGTAACATTTCAGGGGCATTTTCACCGTGATGAAGTAAAAAACAGAGCCACTTTCACATTTATCATATTAATGGAAGGTTTGTGAGGTTAGCGATTTGTATGGATGGATATTTGTTGCTCGGTCATGTCATGTCATAAGAACTACTGAACTAATGAACCCCGTGAACGCGGTGGCGGTGGTACCACCACGGGCGAACCTTATACAGGTTCTACCAACTTTCAAAACCTAATCGTAAATAAAAACATCGATATTATACATAATGCCAATATCAATTTAAATGTAGATTCCTAAAAATAAACGACGAACGTTTTACCAAAACACAGCCGCCACTTTCAATTAGGGCATCAAAGGATAAACCGCTGAAATCAAATCGAATGAAATGGCTTTCATATTAAGCGTTGCATTTTCTACCATTGACAGAGTTCCGAGCGCTTTATTTCATTTTTATATTAACTAGACTTTGCCCACCGCGTAAAATTATTTTTCCTACAATCTTGCTTATAATGTATGAATGAATAGAATAAAATCGAATTATATTTATTGCACTTTAAAGTTACATTGAAATATTATACACAAACATGATAAACACAAACATAACAAAAATATAACCTCACTCAGCTTTTGCCATGATTCCTATGAAATCATAACGCTGACTTTTGTCAGCTTTTTTGACGTTTGACTGACTTTTTATAGTACTTTGTCTGGGGTTTCAAGCCATCTTCACACCAAATTCATAAGAATCCGTTCTGTTTTTGTTTTGTGTTTTTTGTGTTTTTGCGCGATTCAGCAAACATACAGACATCCATCCTTAGATTAAAACAAATTGGTAAATACGGTATCCTCATACATCGCGTTACAGAAAAATTGGCTAGACGCAAATACACGTAAACACGCACCCATACAACCAATAACAGTTACAGTGAGACGTATTCAATATGAATTCCACGATATTGTCGTATCGCGTGCAAACAAGTCCATGCTTCGTGAGCGACAAAACGAAACCTGTGACTTTTTTTATAGATTTTGAGATCACGCGCAATAGGCAGGTAGCGTATCATGCCTCTCCACAAACTTTCGCATTTAAAATATTAGTAGGAGTAGGATTATACAGTTCCGAGACCGACCGAGAATAGACAGAGAATATCTATACTATTATTTGTACTAAGTGATGGGTGACCGCTACTGGCAACATTTCATGAGCGCTTCCGTGCTTCGAAAGGCACGTTAAACAGTAATTCCCGGTTGTAATCGATAGATAGGTCTTTAGGCCTTAGGGAGGCTTTCAAGCGGCCAAAAAACTTTCAACAAACGTTAGCCAGTAACCCCTCCACCAATGCGCACTGGAGCAGTCATGTACTATTATTACAGCGCCGTGTACATAGCGGATTATATACCGGGGAAAATCAATACTAGACAACTTGTTGCAGCTCGGTTACCCGATGACACGAGAGTACAACACGACAAACGCCGATGTCAGCTAGCTATTAACTTTATCCTCGCTGCTATCTCTTTTTTGAGCGTTCATTTCATTTAGGTGAGAAGAGTGTGTGTAGGTATCATAAATAAAATGACTTGTCGATCTTGGAATTGCCAAAGGATGAGATATTGATTTCAAAATCAGTACCTAACTAATTGTAAGGTAATGTTATTTAAATATGACTTCATTTACTACTGTTTCATGACATTCGTCGAGTGTGCCAGTGGCACCACCTTATGGCGAAATAAATAATTTCGTTTCATTTCAATTTAAATCTGTGTTATAGGAGCAAATCTGTGGTAATAGATATACGGAAAATTGCTCTCAACAGATTTTGGTGTTCATAAAAGTAATAGTGACATCAAAATAAGAATGTAAGTTTTTTTAAATAATTTTTCTTTCGTTTTCTGTGAACTAACCCTACTAACAAAACCAAAAAAAAGTGGGAAGAACTATCGGAAAACTGAAATCAGTGACCGTGTACTTTACCATATTTTGGTAAAAAAGTATTTACATCCAATATTGTACCTACAAGTAGAACTAATTTGGATGTATTTTCTCATGTTTCCTACTTAGTTCCATTAAATTCATTTTATGTGTGCAAAGCATTTTATATGTGTGGGGCATAATTTGGTGATGGAGTTTTTAAAATATAACTTTAATATGTCCCTTAATAACAATGCTTCTTAATTTAATATATTTAAATAATACATATTTTTCGTTAATATTTCATGTTGAGTACGTAGTAAAATATACTAAAATATTAGATACTAACAAGCGTTTTTGCAAATAACCCCAACTTAACGTAACTAATCATGATACCTTATCGTTCACTAAGGTACTAAATTAAGCTACAAATTCTGACATGATCTCTTATTTTCAGTCACTTGGAAACAACGACTTTGAAAACGGAGCAGAGTTATCTCCATTTCTAGAAAATTTGGACGCTACCATTTTGTCTAGTAACGTTATCACACACAATCACGATTATAAACACAAGATTAAGAAATCGGAAGTAAAAAATGTGGGTGGTGTACTGGTTGGAATCGTGGGGTACCTTACACCAGAAGCTGAGATATTAAAGAGTTCGAATGAGATTGAGTACATAGACGAAATAATTGCCTTGAAGGAAGAAGTAGCAAAACTACAAGAAAACAATGTTACAATCATCATAGCGTTAGGTCACTCCACCCAAACACAAAGTATTGAAATTGCAACTGAAGTAGATGGCATTGACTTACTTATTAACGGTCACAAAAATGGTTACTTTTGGAATGGCACAAATGCCGAAACAGATTCTAAAACCAAAAATTACATAATAGTAACTCAAAATTCTGGAAAACGAGTACCTGTAATAGAATCCTATGCCTACAATGAAAATTTAGGAAAAGTGAAGGTGAAGTTCGACTCAAATGGGGAAATGACTGACTGCCAAACGACTCATATATATCTTGATACATCAGTCCCGCAAGATCCGGAAACATCTCAGATTGTTAACAAGTTAAAGAATGATATTACACCTATGGCGAATACAGTTCTAGGTAACACTGCTGTTGTTCTTGATGGCGAATCATGCAGATTGGAAGAATGTAATTTTGGTAATTTGGTTGCAGACTCAGTCATGTATTACTACGCTGTTAGATACCAAGGAGAGCGGTGGACTGACGCCCCAGTAGCAATAATACATGGAGGTGCATTTGCAGCTTCCATTGCGCCCCCGAATCGACCAGCCGGAGTCACTTTGAATAACTTACTAACCGCTGTACCAGTACAAAATAATGTTGTGACAGTTACAATGAATGGAACTGTACTGTTACAAATGCTAGAACACTCAGTGGCGAACTACAGGCTTAACAATCCTCCAGGTGAATTTCTTCAGTTTTCAGGCATTAGAATCGTATATGATTTAGCTAAGGACCCTGGTTCAAGAATCGTAAGGGCAATGGTGCGTTGCTGGAACTGTTTTGTGCCAGAGTTTTTCTCTATAGATGATTGGAGACCTTATAAAATTTTGATGCCTGAGACTTTAGCAAATGGTCAATTTGGTTATTCCATGCTAACGGGTCTACCTCGCGAAAATTTAGCTTATGATCAAGCAACGTGCACGTCTGAGTTCATTCGTATACGAAGCCCAGTGTATCCAGAAGTATCCGGTCGGATAGTCTTATTGAATACTAATTCTGTGCCAGGTTCGGCGTCCAACTTGCATAATTCAGCTTTGTCCATAATATTATCTATAGCGGCTATATTGTATTGCTACAACCTAATGTGATAGCAGTAAACACTAAACAAAATACATTATGTATGCATGTTGTACCTAATAATGTTGTCAATAAATTTTTAAATCTATCTATATACGCGTTTCTAGTTTCCTGTTTATCTTACTTCATGCTCTTTTGTTCATGTCATGTCATAATTCACTTGTTCTTGTGATCACTATAACATGCAAATATTTAAGTGTCTTTCGTGTTTGTTTTATAGTAAGTACTCTCTGCATGAGTTAGTGAGTTTTTCATAGCTCTGGGTTTCTTTTTATTTCTTGTTTAGTTCCTTCTTTATTTATTTTTTAACCTATTTTGTAATTTTTAGCACTACAAAATATTTCCCATTGGTATAAAATTGGCTAAAAGAATGTTTGTGTGTGGCTTATTATGTACTTTACAAAGTATTTTTCTTTTATAAATTGGAACTAATAATAAAAACTATTATTAATTTCAATATTTGTTCTTGTTTTATGTTTTATTTATATTATTATTTTTATGACAGTTTGTATCAACAACTGAGTTTTTTTTTAAATATTACATTGATAGGCACATACTTAATTGTATTGATGTTTGTTTCAGTCTCTGGGAAATCACGAGTTTGATAATGGAGTATCAGGTTTAACACCATTCATCGAAAGTGTGACCTGCCCCGTTCTTGCTGCAAATCTTATACTCGACCAGGAGCCAGCATTGCAAACCGAACGTAATTTAATGAAATCTATAGTATTTTATATAAACGGAACTAAAGTGGGCGTAATAGGTTACCTAACACCGGATACAAAAGTCCTAGCTACAAGAAACGACGTCGAATACAAAGAAGAAGTATTCGCAATTCGAGATGAAGCCCAGAAACTTAAAAAAGAGGGGATCAATATTTTAATTGCTCTTGGGCACTCGGGTTTTACAAAAGATTTGGAAATAGCAGAAGAAGTAGAAGACATAGACATAGTTATAGGGGGTCACACGAACACTTTTCTTTGGAACGGAACCAGTCCTGATATTGAAAAACCCGAAGGTGCATATCCGGCAATAGTAAAACAGAAAGGCGGCAGAATCGCACTTGCAGTACAAGCTTATGCGTACACTAAGTACTTAGGAAAACTTAACGTTATTTTTGATTCTGAAGGAGAAATTGTCAGTTTCAATGGAAATCCTGTACTTCTAGATAACAATGTACCCCAAGATCCGGATGTTTTAACTATTGTTAAACGCTATCAAGAAGATGTAATCAAAATATCGGAAGTAGCTTTAGGCAATACTTCCGTGTTTTTAGACGGACAGTCTTGTCGGCTAATAGAGTGTAATTTGGGTAACCTAATAACAAATTCAATGGTGGATAAATATGCCTCGGAGTATAAAGGTGATGGCTGGACAGATGCTCCAATTGCTATTATGCAAGGAGGAGGAATCAGGGCTTCAGTTAAACATATGAAATTGCCTGCTGAGATAACAATAGGAGATTTATTTACTGTTATGCCTTTTGATGGACACCTTGTAAAAATTACATTAAATGGGTCGAGTATATTGAACATGTTGGAGCATTCCGTAGCGAATTATAACGTGATACGCCCACCTGGTCAATTTTTACAAGTGTCAGGTTTAAGGGTCGAATATGATTTTAATAAACCCTCAGGACAGAGAGTTATAAGCGTGCTGGCTCTTTGTGGAATATGTGAAATTCCAGATTTTAGTGCTATCGAAAAATCTGCAAACTATAACATAATTGCACCTAATTTTTTGGCGTCGGGAGGAGATGGATTCTACATGTTCGAGAATTTAGCAACGTGGGATTTAAACTATAACGAACACGACTCAACGTCATATTACGTTCAAAAAATGGGTCTCATTCACCCTGCTATTGAAGGCCGTATTCTAATTCACAATATCGATAAGTTAGCTAATTTTGCAACATTCACACAACTATCAGCTACTTGCATGGCACTTTCCCTGCTAATCTGTAGTGTTGTAATTTATTTATAATGCGATAGAATAATGCCTAAAACTCTCATAAAAGTATAATTATTATTAGACAAAAACATTACGTACAATTGTGCAATTATAAACAACTAGCTGAATCGGCAGACATCGTCCTGCCCTTTCCTTGGTTGTTTTTATTTATTATGTATTAACTTCCCATTTTTAGCTTTCCCATACAAAATAT
>DWLO01001975.1:0-13543 GCA_018245335.1 Dalla quadristriga | reverse complement strand
GAGCCTTGTCGGGGGCGACTTTAGAACTTCCGACACTAGTTGACCACTAACCCCTCCACCAATCCGCACTAGAGCAGTGTGGTGGAGTATGCTCAAGGCCTCCTCAGTTGGGAGGAGAGACCCGTGCCCTACAGTGGGCTGCTATGGGTCGCAGCCAGCCGGTCAGGATAGGATACGGTTGAAAGAATTACACACACAATAATTACGTACGATCCAAAGCAATCCGGCCTTTAGGAGCACGACTGCGATCCAAACGCACGTCAAAGATAAGCATACTCGGGAGAGGTCGAGAGTAGGTCAAGCAGTAGAACCTGGGTAAGGTTCGCCCGGGGCGTACCACCGCTACACCCATTTCTGGCGTGAAGTTATTGTTTTTCTACAATTATGTTTCGGTCGGAATGGTGAGGATACTACACTTATATAAGAGATGACCACCTTAGTCCTCTAGGGTATATGTGGCCGGCTTCGAACAGGACCATTACTAACCATCACTAACCGGACTATAACTAATGCCGAATAACAGGACTTAGCCACAAACAGTCCTTTCTCCCATAGTCCTTATACTAACGAACGCTCACCAACTAACATTCCTATTAACATCTCACACTAACTGGACTCATGTAGTCAAATTATTTTACAATATCTTGATAGTTTTGCCGTAACAGAACGATTTTGTAAACTTTCAGTTTTATTTGTGAAATTGATAATTAATCTACGTAGTAAGTATTTAAAATTCAGTGAAAGTAGGCAGGTTATTAAAAAAACGATTTCAGTTATTTTAGTTTTATTTGTGACTTACAAAGTTAATTAATCTACGTATTATAAATAAGTTACTTAACCAGGTAGACAACGTCAAAAAAGGTAAAACTTAAGAGAAAGATTGTGAAATAGGGCATAAGTGTAGTTTTTTATAAAATAGTAGGTACAGCATTTAATAATGAGACACAGTAACTTTAGAGATATTGATATTTTATTTCTTAATCAATTATTCCATAGATATCATAATGTACAAAAATGTTATTACTTAAATGAAAATTGTATGACGTAATTTAAAAATTTTCTTCTCGCTTTTGCTTGTGTCTTCGCGCTTCTACAACTTGTTTCAACACGCCTTTTAATGTAGGTACCACACCGAGCTTTCCGACCAATATCTCACCATCACCATTTCAGTTACTATCTCTATCATTACACTGTATGTGATGTGAGCAGCTTGGGCATTTACCAATTCCAAACTGTGGCGGCCGACCTCCCGCACATATTTCAAGCCACTGTGAAAAGAATTGAAAAATCAATTGGATTCGATTGTAGCGCATTCACTTTCCTATTGATACATTAAAATGTTTGTGGTTGCCAGATGAAAAATATGTTGACCTCAAATAATGGCAAAGCCTTCACCATAGCCCAAGTAGTAGTTATAATAGATTATATTTTATATGACATGTTATTGATACAACTTGTATATACCTGATTCAGCAGATCCACGTAAGACGTCTCAAACATCCAAGACACATTAAAAACACTTATACCACCTAGGTTGGGTTAGGACCCAGTATTCTTATCTCAGTAAATAAGCTGACTACTACTAGTAGCCTACTAGTCCTGTTCACCAAATGCAACTTGTGCAACCATACATAGCTGTAGAAAAAAAAACGAATTAAAGGTATTCTCACCATTTTTAAACAGCTCCTGTGAAAGTAAACTCCACAGGTAGGGTTATTACAGATTGGCTGAGGAACTCTAGTCTCGCCAGAATACCCCACATCATGACATATGCCACACTCTGGCACTTTTACTGTTTGTTTCTTTTCAGCCGCCATATCATTTGTGTCATTACATGAGTTTATTGAAACTGGTAAAAAACGTATTTAATTTCAACAAAATTAAAAATGCATTTGTCACAGGTAGGTAGAACCCGTATACGGTTCGCTCGGGGCGATGCCACCGTCACACCCATTTCTGAAGTGGAATAATGGTGTTCTGGTCGGAAGGTTGTGGATGCCGGTTACACTTATACAAGAGGCGACCAGTTCAGTCCTCAGGGATAGCAACGCATCTGTGACCAGCTTTGAATTACGATGAACACTGTACGATTACTACTATCTACTATTATTACTAATTTACGTTAGTATGAGTCCTCACGCCCAGTCCTATTACTAACGAATACATACCAACTAATATTCTTATTAACACAAGTAACAGTCCCTCGTACAAGAACTATTTGAAGTTTGTCACAGATGTCCAAGGGCGGCAGTGGATGGTGGAATTCCATGCTCGTTTTCTATTCTTATCATTTAAATAAAAAATAACAAGGTCTTTAAACATCAATTTAGGCAGTTAACTAAAAACTTAAGAAAATTCAAATTATAAACAAAAATTAACTAACAAATAATTTTCATAACATTTGTTGCAATATTTTTATCGTGATCCCAATCTTGCAGTAATTCTTGTAGACGCTGCTGATCATATTGACCTTCAACACCCAAGTTCCTTGCTGAGCCATTGGGATTCACCTCAACATGTAACCATATTCTGTCGGCTGTGAAATAAACAAATTTGGATTAATTTTCGATTAGTTTCCAGGACACGGTCTAGTATGACTTTTCGCCATCCATCGCCTACATTCGACCATTTGATGGATCAGGTGGATCAGGTTAGTATGTGGTGGAACCTGTATACAGTTCGCCCGGGACGGTACCACCGCCACACCCATTTCTGTCGTGAAATAATTATTTTTCAGCATTTGTGTATCGGTCGGAAAGGTGTGGATGCCGGCTACACTACAAGAGGCGACCAGCTTGATATTTGAGGATTTTGAAAAAATTTACAGTCATAATTTATTTAAAAACTTCTCAGTTCACACCAAATCCATGAAGGTATCATTCTACGAGTTTAATAAATAAAAAAAAGTATTTTTTCTTCATAAAGCAAAATCACTAAGCATTCTTCAACTGGAATAACAAGAAATAACAGTTAACGTCGGCTTACATCTTGCAGTAGCATGCATTCGCTATTAATTTTAAGAAAAAACAAAACATAATCGAAAAGTTTTTTTTTATAACCAGCCAGTAGAAAAGTTACATACTACCTATCATTGGTAAGAAAAGATCAATATAATTTTTAAAATGATGCATGTTGCTTAGAATTTTTTGATGTGTGTATGTTACAAAACTGTCCTTGGAGCAAATTCAGCAATCTTACAATTATGTAATTTGTTAAACAGATGCAATTTGTCAATTGACTCTTTTGATATACATCACTGGACTCTTATATCTTTTAAAATAAGTAGTGTCATCGCAACAATTCTGCAACTGAAGGGAAAGTATTTTATTAGTTAAATTAAATCTGATTGTTTGTACAAGTGGTATTTGGCTTTAATGGTTGTATACTTACTTACTTATCTATAAGTTAGTATAAGTACATTTTTGTACAAGATTGTATAATAACCACTAGCAGACCTTAATAAACTTCTTCTACTTCTCTTAATAAACTCTGGCAACTTTTCATCTACCTAGGGTCGACTGGTAGAGAATGCCATTAGGCAATAAATCCGCCCATTGTTTTATATTTATAAGGAATACTTAAATTAAGTATATAAAATTTTAAAAAAATTAAGTAGTTAATAATCCAACCTAAATGTATTCTTCTGTGATCTTCTTTGTATGTTGGTCTTACTGGTTCCATTACAGTACAAAATTGAGATATCTGATCCAATTCATCTAGATAGTTCGTTAATTCAGACAGGTACTTATTGAAAACCTTTAGAAGTTCATCTAATGACTTGTAAACCTGGTCTTGAATGAGCGACCGTGGTACACCCATGTCTGTTATACGTAATTTTTTGGGAGCAACGTATTGGACCCATATCTCATGCTTTCTAAACTCCTGATCCGTGATGACACACTTCAAATCCCTCAATGTTTTACCAAAATGTAATGAAGCTTTGGGCTGATTAAATCTTTTTATTTCGTTATGAAAATCTTTATCAATTAAATCAACACGTGTAGAATCCATGCGATGTACGCCAATTTCATGAGTAATCAAATAATCTAACTGATCTAGAAAACACGGTAAAGTTTTGTATGTATCGTTACAGATCAAATTTTGTAACATATTTTTACTTGCATCCATGATCGATAATGAAGCACAGGTTACCGGCTTCTAATATTAAATTAAACCCGAGAAACATGTGTTGAGATGTAGACAATCGCTGACTAGCCCAAAAGGCGACGCGCCGAGACCAAACAGATGAAATCAATTTATAATACCAGTAATACCTACTACCTAAACACAATATTTACAAAATATTTTGGTTTTGACAGTTTACACCGTCACAGATAACATACTAGCTAGAAGTGGTATGCCACAGTGACAATATTTACACATATCACTGGGAGACTGATCTCCCCGGGTAAGGGATACCTAGAGATAGGATACGTAGACCCCACGTTTTTCGCCTGTCAACAGTGCGACATATCACTGCGACATACTGCGATTTGTTCTGTCACTACTACCACCTTAGATCATAATAATAATATAATGATATATGGTCTAAGACTACCCGTGTAAAATATGGTTAATAAGCTGTACTTCTACCAACTACCCTCAGAACAATAACTAATGCAATATTGTTCTGAGCTACTACTACCCATAATTACATGTTTGTCTCTATTGCATCACACATGAGTTAAAAAGAGATGCATTTAATTTTTAATTAATTAAATGTTCAAATAACATTCGTCCAATCACCGTTTTTGATGTCGAAAAGACCAAAGAAGGCGGTTTCCATAAATAGACGAACTAATAGATTAAAAATAGGGCCACTTTCCAGAAAGTTTCCATCAAAAAATATTAAAACCGGCCGTAACAGTAGGTATCGTTACGGTTAATTCCCAGTAGTATTATAGTGGGCGAAGCTGCGGGCATCAGCTAGTTAATAATAAATGTTATAGCGTGTTTGTTGGTTATTCCGTTTTTCACGTCAGATCGACGAGATTTTTCGCATAGAGATAGATCTAGAGTACTTTAATGTACACACGAAGTAATTATAACAACAGCAACATTATACACAGAAGACACAGCACAAAAGGCAGCCTTATCGCTACAGAGAAATCTCTTCCAGGCAACCTTTAGAGATAGTTTATGGTCCGGACAGTGATATAGGCTACTTTTTTTCTCGGAGAAATCCAAGCTTCCTGTAGGATTTGGGACTTTAACGCAGGCGAGAAAAGTCGCAAGGCCTAAAAATATTTATATAAATCGAAATAGAAATTACGTTCGCCGCAATCGCTACGATTGCTGGTTAAGAGTTAATTAATTAAGCAAGGATAATAGTTTTTCCGAATAATTAGTACTACAACCCATTAGAAGCGGCCTACGCTTAGCGGATCTCTCACTCTTGAGGAGAGATCACCAATCCGTGAACTGTTTACCCTACCCTTTTTCCGTTAAACTGTAGGTATACTAATGGACAAAGCAATAGTAGTTTAGGGATAAAAAAATGTTCGGAAGAAAATCAAATAATTACTTACTTAAAAAAGACATTTATTTTCCCCCTCGTTGGGTGCACGTTAACAAACTGATTGAGCGTGTGATATTATGTATAATAACTCAAGAACGTTAAGTATGTTGTTTTTCACTATTTAGTTAAATAGTGACAATAATTATGTCAAATAATACAACAAATAATAATTATAATTAAGTTAATTTATAAATAGAATCAAAGACACTTGAATAAAAGCATGCACTGTAGTCTGTTTGTAGGTACAATAATAAAATGTACTTAAAGAAAATTTATCTAATATAACAATCATAATAAAACCGTTAATAAGAGTCACTTTTCTACTTTAACCATATGATCCTCCAGGTAATTGTACTTATAACACGTTGTCATGGTTCTACTGAACAATCTTAGCCAACATTCATTTAGTTAGTGCAATAATCACATATTAATATTATTATGTATCTCATTACGACTAGAATTCTAAACTATCTAAATAGCTACTAACAAAGGCCGCCATCTAAACTAATTTTAAAAACGTCCACCTTAATGCTTCTGTTCACTGAAGCTCAGTGAGCACTAAGACACCATTTCCAATATCAATAGGTCTCATACTACGCTTCGATCTATGCCTAATGAGGAATACTTAGTCTCCGTAACAGTGGAATGAAATATGCACACTGCTATTTATCTAAATCTAACCAAGTATTTAAACATTATTTGCTGATCGGTGTCAAAAATACGCGAATCCTCAATAGAACCACGCATGGCAGATATCCCTGTAATTCTATACGAACGTAGAACAATTTCATCCGTCCATCCATCCATCATTAGAAGTCCACTGCTGGACATAAGCTTCTCCTAATAGAACTATTTTAAATTAATTAAATATTAAAATGTTGTTTCATATAATCATACTTTACTGTGGACATACATATTTTAAAATTAAAGTTCTACACTTCTCTAACGTGGGGAGAGATAGGCTAGTACCCCGCCCTACCGTCACAAGCGTTTTTGCTTTGAAGCAAATATTTTTGTCGGTAGAATCTTTGCCTGTGCTACACTTGTGCAAGGGATTCTCGACCTCATTGACAGTGTCGACATAATTGTTTGTGCAGATCCCCGATGTTCACATTATATATTAGTTTTCCAAAATATGGTAAGTAATTTGAAATTGTCAATAAAGTCTAGATTCGCTTACACTGGCTATAAGAAAGGCTTTGAATAGAATTAAAAACATTAAATCCGGGGTTTTTAGTGAAAAAACGTATATAAATATCTCGAATACTCCCGATTTTTTGAAAAACACCATAGTGGGTTAAAATTTTTGCATTTTGAATACACCGTCATGTAGTGCAAGGACTACGACTAGTTAAAAGTATTCCTATATAAATTCCACATTAACATCGGATAAGTATGACTATACACCTCAATAAATAATTAGTGACTTCAAATGTAGAACTACGTGTTAAACTTCTTGAAATTCTGTAGCCAAATTCTGCCTCTTCCCTAAATACAATTTAGCAAATAACACATACTTTACACTGAGAAATTTAATAAATAAAAAAGAGGAACTCAGATTAATATAAAATTATTATACCCTATGACACTTTCGACAACAAGGCTAATCTAACGATACCTCATTTATTAAAATCAATCGAGCCGTTTAGGCTACACAGGGTGACAAAGAAATAGACATATACAAACACTATAAATATATCCCTCATTATGCGGTCAGGTAAAAATGGTCGATCCACTTCCTCAACTAGTTACTTTTACACAATGTGACTACAAAATAGGAGATATACAAATACTATTCTCCGAAGTTATATGCTCACACACATACATTTTAATTCGATTTCATTTGTATTTTTAAAACCTACAATCTTTTCCATTGATCCATCCATCAATGAGCCTTTGGAGGCCCACAGCTGGACATCTTCTACTATGTTGTCAACCTTTTATTATGTGTTATTTCATCCATGGACAATCTGTTAATATAGAAGTAAAGATAGTGGGTTGTAAAGATAACTTTATACATTTTAATGCCTTATTTAATTATATAATTAACAATCTACCAGAGCGCCAGAACTATGTATTTTAATTATAATTTTATACCAGGCCTACACATAAGCTGTTTCTCAAACATCAACTTGTGCTCGAAATCGCACGCTGATTAATCTATTGGGTGCAACTAATAGGATGAATTCATAAAATATAAGGCATACCTTATATTTTATGAATTTATCGGATTTTACAAACATTCGAAGCATTTTATTTATATTTAGAGGTTTTTTTCCAAACATAGTTTTCAAACTCATTGAATATAAAAATTAAATTATAGGTATGTACTTATTAAGCGAAATTTGTACATTGTAATAAAAATAGAAGTCTTTTATCTAATATTTCATCTACTGACTTGCAATGACAGAATTTTAATGATAAATCGCAAGCAACGTTAATTCATATTACGAACTAGCCGTTGCCCGCGGATTTACCGGCGCGGAAATACATTGATTTCAAGTACTCGCGCCAATCGAAAAAAGACACAGTATATTGGCGAGGATTTATCGCCGGTCCAAGTAGGCACACCTTTTCCGGCGTACACGAGATTTGTCAATACCCGATTCATTCGTTCTCACCTCCTATTCGTTGGGTCAACACTCTTTCCTCACTTCGCCACATTTGTGGTACGCTACTGCTTTCTGCGAGCTACCACTCCCGACGTGCAGCTGTACGCTAACACTATGTATCAAGCTTTCTTTGACTCTTCTGTAGAACAGAGCGCTAAAATAAAGTACACTATTGAAGACGCTCGGCATAAATACGAATTATATCTTCAAGATGTAGTATCCCCGAGACTGATCTGTTATGTGCATATGATGGAATAGCCTGTCTTCTTGAAGCACAGGTATGCAAAGAGAATTCTGATAACACTTCCAACGATATGATCGATTGATCACTGGGACTTAACGTCCCGATGAAATCGATTCTATTCCGCCAGAGGATGAGTTTGCGCATCCTGAAGAGATGGACGCTTTGCGAAATTTGGCCATCCTTATACCTGATGTTGATATAGAGGAGATTAATCCTGACGATGACGTTGGTCTAGCTCTACGTCCGTGCGACCTACATGTTCCAGGTGGTGAGGACCCTCCTGCCTTCGACAATGAAATTGAGCCCATGGTAGATCACAAGGTTGATCCCATTAAAAATGATGGGATAAAGCCCATAAGAGTTAACATTAAAGAGTTAATTATGATAAAAAAATATACCAAATTCCCATACAAACTTACATTTTCTGTGTGCCACTTAGGGGATGAGTTTTGAAAAAATCTTGTACACGTAAAATCACCAATTTTGAAAGACCTTAACATTTATTTTAACCATAATGTTAAATGCTTACTAACTTTTATAGTGGTAGCTTTTGAATCGGCGGATCTTAACTGGCCAAAATGTAAATGTAATGTGCCCGGTGTAAAATACTTACATTTTACTGTTCGACGACACCGTCACTGTCAGTCACAGGGTGAGATATGTTTGTGCCAATCGACAACATTTTCGCCAGTGTCTGACACAATATCAGCAAAAAATGCAATTATGGAACATACGACGCGAACTTTAAAACGTAACAACATTATTACATTACATTATAAATAGTATTTTAATAGGTTTATATTTCAAAGTTCTTATAATATTTCACAATACAGTTCAATTCATTTAAAATTATTGCCTTTTGTAATGTCGCCTGACGTTTTATATCATGTTTATTATCTAGAAATCAAAAAGTCATAGCACTTTTCGTACAGCATTTTGCATATTAGCCTAATTACGTGTAAAAATATGTATGAAATTGTGTTGTCAAAAAATAAATCCAGTAAAATTGGATCTTATACCAAGTCTATATAATAATTTCCGTCACATTACTATTGAGGCCGTACGAGCCTCATGCCAATCTTCGCCATGTCTTCTCGATACATTTCCACTTTTACTACTGAGAAAACTTCGATGACTTGCACAGCAGGAGGTAGCTCGTTTGTTGCATTCCAAGTCACATGCATTTTTGAAAGTCTACTTCCAGCTTCACTTTTTATTCGTTCATATTTACCTGGGAAATCCTGGAAAATAATTTTGATTCATTAATAAACAGTATCTGTATGTAGTGTTTGTGATTACAGATGAGGGTCCCAGGTGCCGTATGATGCAAGACGTTCTGAAGCTATTTCGGGTCAGGTGAAGCCTGTGAATATTTTGATGAGTTATCACTAGAGATCAGATAACTGGATGCATATTATCCTAAAGTTAATTTACTATGCATTATGGAAGTGGCTCCCTAAAATATATTTTTTTCATATAATATATAATCAAAGTCATGTTGTGAAAGCGACTTCTTAAAATCATTTAATTTTTTTATTTCTGGGATTGCAGAACTATTCGGCTGCATATTTACTCAAAGTGAATTTTTAAACCCCTAAATATGTGTATATGTAGGGTGTAAGAATGATGAGTGTTTGTAAAAAAAACAAAAATCAAAAGAAATCTTCTTATTAAATTAAGTATCTACTACATCCTGATTGGGCGTAAATATTATAAATAACAACTTTAATCAGTAACAATTTCTCTATCTGTTTGTGTTGAACATGACTGTGTTAAAAAGCCACTTCTATAATTTCATACCCTTAGTTTACTTAAAGTAAATATGCATCCAAATATCCCATCTCTAGTTATCACGTTATTGGGAAATAAGGAATGTAATAATACGGTAAAATTACAGTTAATAAGCAACATTTTTTATCCTATAAACTGGTGATCGAAAATCACTAAAACTGAATTCCAAGATATACTATAAACCTAACTGTACAGCACTAAAGTTGAAAACCTTCTCTTGCTAACCTCGGATTTCACCCTGAGTGGTTGTGGGGTGGCTTCCATCTGAAATTCGACCCTAACCTGCTTTTAAAACTTTTTGACATTAGTCTACACTACATACACTACATAATCGTTAATTAATTAAAAACACTCTTCTGTCATAGTCGGGTAAAAGCTGATAAGATGGGGATGTTTTTCTAGTCATAGTCATAGTTTTTTGAATTGAATGTCATGTTATGCATTTTCAAATATTTAATTGTTATCAGCGATCTGTTATGGTGTGAGCTATTATTGGTTAACTGAATATAATCTGTCCAATGCATGGTTTAAAAAAAATGTTTATGGGGTTTTGTGAAAATATCTAAAAATTGAAACCTAATGATTTTTGTTCAAAATAGATAGGATTAAAACTGTAACATTGTGACCACACTCACATGTAATACCTGGAGTAACCCTGTATAATACTTACATTGTTGAAGAACATTCTTCTGTTTAAGCCCATTGCAACAATTATGAAATCAATATACTTCTCTCTGACTTCAACAACTGCAGCCTCTGTTATCATGGGTGAACGCATCTCAATATACTTCAGGATATACAATTCAGTTGACAGTTCACCAGCTTTCTTAGCATTGAACTTTTGCTTGTTACATTGTGCGGCTACTTTTTTGACATAATTAACATCCCACTGAGGAACATCCCTGTACTTCATACTAGAGGACAGTAATCTGAAAAATGACATTTATTGATATTTTTAACTGAGAATGCATGTATAAAATAACATTTTAAGCATTAATTTAAAAAAATATTTTAGTAAAACGGCTTTTAATTTAGAAACATAAAAATTAAGATATTGAAGCACTATTTTAATTTAAAACATGGTGCAATTTTCCAGCTAATTTATAATTACAATATACAATATTATGAAATATGCAATAAATTACCACAAATTAGACTTTAGAAAGAGAGAATGAACAAAGCATTACCTGTGCACCATTATATCTGCATATCTTCTAATTGGGCTTGTGAAATGGGTATACAGGGGTACATTGAGAGCATAGTGATGAAAATCTTCATTATCCACGTCACCAGCACAAAAGTATTTAGCTCTGCTCATTGGCTTTGCACAAAGCATGCTCAGGACTAAAACCTTACCCTTATCAGAGCTTTCTGGACCCACATGTGGTAATAAAGAGCGATATAAATCTCCAGCAGATGAAATGTCTACATCAATGCCAACTGGTTGTAATGCAGTAGCAAGTTGGCGCAACATGTATTCACTTGGTGGAGGATGACATCTTAAGAATGCTAACATAGAATGGTCTTCAATTATTCTACCTGCAACAGTCATATTAGCTAGCAACATGAATTCTTCAATAAGTTGGTGGCTTTCTTTGCTATCATAGATTTCATAAGATTCTGGCATGCCATCTGTAGGACTAAGAGTGAATTGCAATTTTGGTTGATCTATGCGTAGTGCACCAGTGTCAAATCTGTTTTTTCTTAGAATAGATGAAAGTTTACCCAAGGTTTTAATTGTCTTATAAACATCAGTATATTTATAACCATTATAAAATTCGGGAAAGAAAGCCTCGGCATCTTCTTTGCCATCAAGAACAGCCTGAGCATGTTCATAAGCTAATTGACAACAAGAGTTTATGACTGTCTTAGTAAATCTATGACTTACAACTTTTGCATCTTCCGTCATTTCCCAGAACACTGAAAATGCAAGTTTATCGACTCCTGGAAATAGTGAGCATAACATACACAACTCATCTGGTAACATGTGGTATGCTTTCTCTACCAAATATATTGTTGTAGCTTTTTCTGCTACCTTCTCATCCAACTTCGTGCTTTCTGTCAAAAAATGTGTGACATCAGAAATGTGTACTCCAATTTCATAGTTGCCATTCTGAAGCTTCCTGCATGAGACTGCATCATCAATGTCACGGCAATTAAATGGATCAATGCTGAAAATGCACATGTTACGACAATCTTCTCTCTTTATTATTTCCTCTTCTGGTATAGTATAATCAAGACGAGGGTATAAGTGTCTGTATTCTGGTCCAAATGGTGTGACATCTAAATCCGTTTCTGCTAGTATAGCTTTTCTTTCGACCTCCATGTCACCAGCTAGTCCTATTTGGCTAAGAATTTTACCATTTGCATATTTTGTTGCGCTCCAATCTTCAATCAATGCTTGAAACAGAACATTTTCATATCTTGCAGCTTCCTTATAAAAATTGTTTGGCCAGCTAGTGAAAGGTATGAACAATCTGGGAATCCTACTGTCACGGGGCATAAATAAAGCCCTTTGTCTATTCATATCAGACATCATCTTTAAGTTTCCTATACAAGTTCTTCTATGGACCATTTCTTTTAAATAAACGACTTTCCCTTTTTTGTTTTTTATGTCACTATTTTCTTCTGTATCATTGTCATTAATAAATTGTACCACAACAACATCTCCCTCGAGGGCACGGTTCCTATATTTGATCCCATCTATAAAAATGTCTTGTTCAGCCCGATCCAAACCAGAAATGTATGCATGTTGATGTTGTTTAGGATTTATCCTTATAACTCCTTCAATCAAAGAGTTGTCTTTCAAGCCTGCCTCCACTTCTTTTAAAGTTATATATGGTTCGAAAATAATGGTTGGCTCCACTTTATTTCCTTTCTTTCTCCTATTTTGAGGAGATGGCTGATTACCATGCATTTGAACAGGATGATTAGGCAAGTAAGGTATCCAATAATTTCTCATCAAATTGAACTGGATTTGGTTTAAGTTGTTATATGCTGCATTAGAAAAGGACTTATTCAGAAAAGGGTGGTGCAAGGCATTTTGTAAATATCTCGGTGAACTTGGTTCAGCTACCATGAGAGGGCTGTTAGGGATGCTTCCTGAATGAAACTGTGTGCTTGGAATGACCGCCGGTGTATTTGGAACACTGCCAGCTTGTTTCCGAGACTGACACTTATTTTCAAACTGATAATCTGGATGATGTTTAAGGTTTTCCAAGTAAGTTGAACTAGCTGGAGCATACATTGGTGTAATAAACTTCATTAGAAATTCATGGACAGGTTGCCGTTCGTTTCGTAACATACTCGGGCTGTAGTCCATCGCGTGTGCAGAGCCCGCTTGTTGCTGTGTTTTGGCCTGTGCTGGTGTTGCAATAT
>DWLO01001974.1:0-13543 GCA_018245335.1 Dalla quadristriga | reverse complement strand
GTCAGTCTGTCAGTCTGTCAGTCTGTCAGTCTGTCAGTCAGTCAGGACATCTCTCTTTATATAAATAGAGAAGAGATCAGTACCGAAACATTTTTCATAAAACAAATTTACTTTCGACGTCACTTTAACACCATCCCAATCTGCTATGGTATCCTCTCACCACGCTTGACCTTTATCAACATTATTGTATTACCTACTCGTATCTCATGGTTTCTCTTAATTGACTTTATTTATTATTATTTATGTATTACACTTTATTGTACACCAACATAATTACAGTTAGAACTTATTGTAAGGCATATAATATAATGTATATATTATAGTGTGATTACTTTAGCGTAGGATGAGATGGGCTAATTTGGATTTCACCTTACTCCTTTTCTCAAGAAAAGTATGTAGTTCTTAAACGGACAATTTTTAGACGTTAATACAATAAAATTACTATTGTGTGTGGAATACTGTTCGTCAGCGTGTTAAATATATTTTGTACACAACTCCTCTGGCTAAATGATATATATCGGTCAAAATGTTGTATGTTATTATTGTATTCATAACGTCCGGATTTTTCGGTCGGAAGTTTTTCTTATGCTTCCAGCGCCTAATAAAACTGATACTAGTTTACGTACGATTATCTATTATGTTTTGCTTTATTTTGTAGGCGCTCCACTTTGTTTACCTGATCCTCGGTGAGACATTTTAAATGACGGCATAGTTGGGCCTGAAAAATTAATTTTACTTTGATTGACAGACACTGTCACACCGATGATGTTTTTATCCCACCATCACAATTCATTACGTTACGTTTATTGTCAACTAGCGTCTCTTTCCGCCTTAAATGTATGATGTTTTCATTTCCTCGAGGTCTGTTTATTTATTAGAGATAAGTATCCTATATCCATCTTCATATCTCAAACTATCTCTCTACAAAATCCTATGAAGATCGCTTAGAGAAACAAACAAACATCCGCATTTATAATATTAGTATGATTAACAACAGTAAAAACTTCTGATAACCCACTAATAATAATACCTAGTGTATCTCCTAATTTTTATACCCTTAGTTTTCAAATATATCGTGTTTCTTTACTTTTATAAAATAGGAACTCCAACTAAAATGACTAGCACTAGCTTTATTTGTACAAGAAGCAATTATTGAATAACATAAGAAAAGAACTTGGTATTCTGAACAAAATAATTTGATATTTGGCCACGTAGGTAGTAGTGTTTACAAAAGGTGTCATTTATAGTTACCACGTGACAATCTTTTAAGTATATTTATATTCCTTAACCATTAGTTGTTACATTGAAACTATATTAGAAGGAAGAGGGCAGAGTATCCTTAATAACCTTTACACTGCTTTTTAATTAGCTCCTACCACAATCTAAGTTTCAGTTTGTATATAGTTTTAGTCATAGTGAGTTTGTTTCTTATGTATATAACAAAACAAAAATCTAATCGCGTGTCAATTCAAACCCAAAAATATTAAAAAATCTAGTTAAGTATTGTCTGTTTTTGCAGTGAAAAGTACTGTTGACCGGATAAGACTTTTGACTGTGACACCTATAAGTTGTGAAACAATTCCGCCTACGTCACTTATGGTAGTTTTAGTTCCCTTGTGATTACCAAACGGGTATGGATTTCACCATCCACCACGAATCATCACCACCATCATTTGCGAAGAGTTTATGGATGATCTTATACCAGGATTTCATACTGATAGAACTGCTAAAATATTTTCGTAGAATTGTTGACGAAAATATTACAGCAGTTCGTTAAGTTACGACATCTTGCAGTGTATTAGGAAAATATTAAACTCTCAAAAGCTATTGTTCCTAAAAGGATTGTAGGAATAGAACTGTTATTCTAAGTTAGTCCAGTTACTACATTTTCTTTGTAAATGGTACCATATACAAAGTTAGTACCATATAAATTAGTTTTATTTATTACGGTAATTATTATAAATTATAGTCATCATTGTTTCATCTTAAAATCTCACATCACAAGTACCTACAGTGAGCCTACGTTTTCTAACTTACGTTGTCATGCTTAATTCCAGGTACGAAGGACCAGTATCCGAATGACAGCAATAAAAGAATACCCATTTGATCTCAGCGATCTACAGAATCAGCAAAACGATGCGACCGAGACGCGACGAGACCGAGATCCTGCGTTCGTGCAATCCGAGCAGCCCCCGTCAATCCTGAGCCCTGTTTCCACCGCAGCTTCCCCTCGAGTGCCTACTCCCGACGGGAAGAGAAAGGTCTCCATCATGGCAGACGAGAGCAGTAAAGACCGAGAAAATCTACCGTCTGAAAGGTGTATACGAGTACCTACTTACTAAAAAGTTATCTTTGCTATTTACAAAAAAGTCATTGTACAAAAGCTTTCCTGGCAATATCACATAAGTTGGTCGGATAAACACGTAGTAGTTTTATCATAGTTTAACTGCAGTGGATTTTGCACAATTCATAATTTTGCATCAATATAATCAATCATCAATTCATATTTAATACTGGCTGTTCCCCGCGACTTCGCCCTCATTTTTATGATGTAATAGTGGTTTCCGGAAACAAATAAGCAAACTTCACTTAAAACCTCGAAATTGACCTTTTCTGCTAGCTTATTTGCAATGTTGCGTATGAATTCATCTACAAACATTTAAGTTTAATCTTGACGTGGATACATTGAAAACACTGGCTTTTTTACTTTTCTAATCATATTATAAAATAGTAATCTATGGCTTAAATTTTTGACGCTTATCGTTCGCCATTTTTCATACAAATTACGATGCAACGGTCATCCTGTCAATCGTCGACATATTTATTCGAGTGCGCGCGTAAAAGAAAATAAGTGCCGTTCTAGAAGCTGAGGTGAAAGCACGTCAGTTTATAGTTTGGGATAACTTACGTCCAAATTTAATATTTAAAAAAAAAAAGCTGGATCACTGGTGTGGCTGACAAAGGGTTGGTAGTTGGTAGAACCTGTATACGGTTTGTCCAGGGAATTATCACCGCCACACCCATTTCTGTAGTGGAATAATGGTTTTTTACCCGACTGTATTAGGAGGATTATGTTTTTCGAGTGTAAGTATGTATTTATTGTATGTACATTTCTTTGTCACGCTGTTTAGCTTAATCGGGATGCTTAGATTAATGGATTTTAATAAATGAGGTGATGTGAGGTTTCTCTTGATGCACAAAATGTTTAATTATTGTGAGACAAATTAATATCGCTGCCGGCAGTGGTGTTTTTTGGGAAAGAAATATTTGATATGTATGAATAATCGCTAATTAGTAAATGGCGATTTCACTTGTTTAGTTTTTGTTTCGCCGTGGGACTACGAACTGAACTACTCGTTCATAAATATAACTACCTAAAAAGTTTGAAATAAATTAAATGTCTGCACGAGCACTTAATTGACACAAAAAGCAAGCCCTAAATATGAAAAATTCGAAAGTCAATTTAGACGGAGACACTTAGAACACAATTTTGTAGTGATTATAAATCAATTTTTCAATAAACAACAAAATAAAGGACTGTTTTGAAATTAAATCAACTGATCGAGGACCTTATTAATAATTCTTCATCATTCCTTACAGCAATTGGTATAAAAGGCGGACTTAATGCTAAGAGCATTATTTTCCAGATGACCTTTGGACCAATGAGATATCAGCGATGCCGGCAAATGCCAATATAAATATTGAATGATAGATACTAACATTTTTTTTTTACATTTCTTTAAACCAAAGTGAAAACAATACTTATAGTAATATATACATTCTTTACCACCGGGAATCAGTCTTACTGGCCTACTCACTGCCAGTTTAGCTTGCTAACTCTTCGAGCTATATTTTCATAACTAGGTATAGTGAAATTATACAAAAAAAATATATCTGATCGATATAAAAATACGTTAAGTATTACAAGTATTTTTTATGTAAACATATTTTTAACTTACAGTATACTTCAAAGAAATCAATAAACAGTTAAGTACTTATACATCATTTTCTAATTAAAGCAAGTGATTTAGTTAGAAAATATTGTATTTGTTTATTGATTTGCCATATATTTAAACCGGATACCAAAACGAATTCTCATTTAACAAAAGTACGAGTATGAACCAAATCACAAATTACAAATTACCCTATTATCCAAATCACAAAAATTTTAATTCAATAGATTTTGACTGATTTTAAACATTATTCCTTTTTTAATTCTAGGAAACAAATTTAAACTTGTACAAGCATGTGTGTTTGTCTTCATTTAAATGTATCATTGGTACTTAAATAAATTATAAAAACAACGTCAACAGCTCGACAAAAACAACAACAAGCAACACCATAAATTGATTGCAATAAGGACCAATAAATAAAATACATATTATCGATATTTTTATTTATGTACGATAACGAGCATGATTATACTTACCATCCCAGAATGCAACGAGAAAATTACCCGTAGAGTTTTATTTTAGTAGGTTCCCTTTCACTTTTCACGGGACATACATAAACAGAGATTCATCATATTAAGCTGATCACGTGAATATGCTTAGTGAAAGGCATAACGAGTACTAACCGAACAAAGGAGACCTATTTGAACATAATAATCAGTTTAGCTCCCCTGACAGTGGCATGGTACCGGAGGTCAAATTATTCTTGCGTTCGCAAAGCTACCCGTACTTGTTTTACAAAGCAAAGAGTAAAGACCATGAGTCACTCAAACAAGGCTGCCGTAATATATAAATATCAGAGTCACGTGCTTTTAGCCTCCATTGTAATATTCCTACAGTTCAACCGGACCTTTTCAATTTTCCCAATTTGTCACAATTATACTTACAAGAACTAACCTAATGATATTTTATCACATCTGAAATTTTATCGAAGGTTATTCTTTGTGTTATTAAAACGGTGAATAAATATTAATAAAAATTAAACACATATTATTATATGGATAGATATAACGATAAAGCTGAACAGTTAGTCTTACAGTGTGCTAATAATATTATAATATAAGAACCTATAATAAAAATGGACTACAGTACCTATTGTTTCCACTTGGATACCTCTAGTTAATCAAAAGTATTTTTCCAAGCTTGACCTAAAAGGTCGGAATATTTCCGAATGTTCCACCCTAAAACCCTCAGGGAGAAGGGAATTCCAATTTCCCAACAAATACTCAGTTTCCTTAAACTTTTAAAAGTATAGCAGTTGGTTTATACATTATTATTTTATATTACTATATTATTATTTAACTACACAATTATTGAATTGAAGTTAATAATAAAACCGTTTTGAACTTCAAATTCAAACACAGCCGTGCCCCGCCGCCTACTTTCGTAGCGAGGCAATGTTCCCAATCGAAAATTGAAATGCATTGCGATTTTCCTACAAAACAGTAGCTACATTCTATTAATCAGAAGTGGTACGTTAAAAGAGATACTCGGTGACCAATGGAAAATTAGTCCTTTTTTGTCTTCCTATCAAATTTGTCACCGTGAACGTGTGATGTGAATTTCTAATTGGACGACGACGGACGTACTTTTGTAGCGCGTCAACGTCACCGAAGGTGCCCCTTTAATGCTGCTTTATTATAGAATTTTACTCAACTTACTGTGGTGACCTGTGTGTGATAGATGTGTACACACGCCAGTTGTGGTTTAAGTTTATAAGACAACAATGCGTTTACATACATAGTCATGCACTTATCTACTTTTAAATTAATGCCGCTCTTCATGGATTGATGTTTTAGAGCAACTACATAATAATGAAATAAAGATCATTTATCTATGCTTGAACCTAACTTAATTTACAATTATTATTTTTGAACTTTTTAAAATTATTGAAGATAAAGTGATTAAAGTCACGTGGCTGCCTATTGTTTTTCGCAATTTACCATGGATTATTGAATGCTTTGCGCATTTGCGTTACTGAAGTACCTACCTATGTTCGTGGATTTCTCACCGGTCTAGAACTCGCTTGTATAGTAATTATATTAAAATACGAAATGTAATAATGAAAACCCATAATAGCATACCAAACCCAATAATATCCACGAAAACTTATCCTAGGATTTCGCTCATTAGTCTCTAAAGGCCAGGTCCTAGAGTAGACAAACAGTTTTTACAGTACCAACTATAAACTTCCATCCATCCATCAGCCTTTATATATCAACTACTTGACCTATAGTCCAGGCGAATGACTTCCGTAATCGATGCAACTCCGACCGGTCCTGTGCCCTCTAAATCCAGCGGTTTCCCCCTGTTTTGTTCATGTCGTCAGTCCACCTTATGAAAGGACGGCCTCTGTGCTCTTTTCTTCCCGAGTCGACTATAAACTTTCAATCTTTCATAATAATATCTTTATCTCTATATTTTTTAGTAAAGAGTGCCCGGGACTTCGCCCGCGTGAAATTTTGGAATACAACACTTTTAAACAGTGAAAAGGGGGTACAGACGCTAATGGCTATAACTAAAAAACCGTTTGGGATATTGAGATAAAACAAAGTCTATTCGGTTTGTCAATGTTAGGGAACACTGACATACAAACTGAATATCTTATAAATATTCAGTGATTGTAGAGCGCTATGAAAATTTCATCCAAATCCGTTCAGCAGTTTCGGACCCTGTTCGCGACAAATAAAACGGAGACTAAAATTCTAAAAACGGTTGATTATGTTTAGGTGTCATATAAATAGCAATTCCATTTAATTATTGATCTTTATTTTAATATCACAGATAGACACTCCAATTCTATTTATTGGTAAGATTGTATGAATAAGCCACCTCGCATCACAATCGGTAAGAACACCGTGAGCATCGATCTCAAAACGTCGTTTGCTGGTCCAGTTTCCAATTGCCGTTCAACTTTGATGGTTTTCACTAAAAGTGATTTCAGCTGTGTGTTGATGAATTCGCCAGTCAATTGGTTTCTAAATACTTTTACAAAGCGGTATAGATAGGGTACATTATAATATTTATCTGTTAGCCAATGTTTTCAATAAGATGTAAAATTCAAGTAACAATGCCACCCAAACTGTGTACCTATCGTTGTTCTGCGATCTAATTTGTTATGGTCATTCGCCATGGCTAAGTGCTGCTTGTGTACACATGGCCCGCGTAGCGCCACAAACCAACATTCCTGTGTATCAATTTTGTAAATAGGTACTTACTTGTTTACTTTAATACCAGACTATGCCCGCGGCTTCGACCGCGTTTAATTCGTTTTTCCCCATAAACTTTTGACAAGTAGAATGGGGAATGTTTTTTTTGTTAAGAGTAGCGTCCACTCCAGCCCATTTCTATGCAAATATCGATCTGTTGCACCGTGGTTGCGTGAAGAAATCATCAAACGAAAGATTAAAGACAAAGAAAACAAAATTAAAGATGTATGTATCTCTTAATGTCTCATAGCTAACGTTATAAAAAATACAGTCTCATGCAAGGGCCACGTATTACCATATAAATTTGATACCCATTTGCTTCATAATTAATGCGGGTTAAAAGATGAGGACTCCTCCTATTTTCGTATCTATAAAACCCGTTTCTTCGTTCTGTTGGAAGTCCACCTAATCTAGCTCTAGGCTTAAGTACCTACTTGATGGTACATAGTTATTTTTTTCTTAATTTTGCCCATTATACCTTAGCGACCAAATGAAATATTTTGATTTTTAAGGTGTCCAGTCTAACATTTCTAAGTTTAATAATTTGGAACAGATTAAAATTTGTGAATATTATTATTAAAAAATCGCAATGCTCTTGGCGCACTACCAACACCTACACCACTGTCTGAAAACAATAAGTACTCGGCTTTTCTCAAATCGTTCGAAAACAATGTGTCGTTGCGGAAGAAATCGAATGTGCGGAAAATGCAGGTACTGCGTGTGCGCGGACACTGTCGCATACGTTGTTTGCTCAAAATGTTTGTAAATGTGTTGTAAACAGTGGCTCGGCGGCGTTGCTCAGTAGCTTGCCACCTCGATCCGACCGCAGTTGCTTCCCGAGCTCGGGCTTGGCATGCGCTCCTATGGCTGAGGGCTTACTAGTGTTGTGGAGCGATTTTTCTGCACGTCGGCCAATGACCGAAAAGCCGGCCGGCGATACTAAACGCACTGAGACAGTCACGTGTCCGGGGTGAGGCGCGGCGGGCGGTTTAACTCGCATCGCAGTCAAACCTTCTCTATAAGATGCACACTCGCTGTGGCATAGGTGTGGACTGTGCTGAACCGAGCGGCATGCTCCCGCGCATGTTGTCCGATATTCGCCCGCACTAGTACCTACCGCAGTTCGCACAATAGACTCCCAAGTGCCATGTAGGATGTCTCACAGCAGCCTCAGCTGTCCTTACGACAGCTACCTTCAGTCCGATTCATCCCTTGAGACAGACGCACTCAACAAACACTGGTGAGTCCACAATATAAAATATTACACTGCAATTATTTTTAAAGCATGAAACTTCATTAAAATTCGAGATCCGTATTATTTAGTTTAGAACAATTTCCAAGGTTACTTAAATAAAATGTATGTACATAAGTTTCATTATAACTTTAAGTAAAGAAATATTTTGCTTGTTATGATACTATATTATATTATTAACTATCAACTTAATTGTATAGTACGAAATGCACGTAAACGCATTCTATCCGCATAGTGGTGGATGACACGGTAGATAGTACTTGACGGTTTTGCCTGACCGTTATGCCCGCTCAGGTATACATGATCGTGGATAAGAGAAAAGTTGTCAATCTACCTAGCCTGAACAGGTGGCGTATAGTATTGCTAGACGGTTGCACAGGCGTGCATATTGAACGTGTATTGTATGTGTAAAAAAAAGTTGTTAATCAAACATTTACTGCATAAGCGGCAAAAGATTAAAGGATTATTTTGCTGCTAACCTGCTGGCGTGTACAATATCGTCATTAATAAGCTAGCGTTTATGTCATGTATGTTTATGTAAACCTACGGCGTGCAATAAGCACACTTGTAGCCAGCGATTTGTACTACTTCAACCTTTCTTCACGCTAAACCAATGCGCTGAAATTTTTGAAATATTTTTGTAACTGGACATTATTAGGCAACGGCCAGAATCAAGAGATGACCTTCCCTGACAAAGAAGCAAATTAAGTACTACTTCTAAGTTTTACGTAATTTTCGGTACAAAGACCTTTTTTAATAAATGTTGAACAGTTATAAGAACAGCTAAACTTTCCAAAATGTAAATAGTCATTCGTCGTGTCATGACGAGCGATTAGTGGAGGGATCCGCGTGGTCTCCATGCCATCACGATTCAAACCAACGATTCCAACCCATTCAAACTCCATAATCATTGACCCACTCTGTACGAGTAGTTTTCCATCGATTGAGCCTTTAACCACGCATTTTACCTTGCATTACAAATTACTCAATATCGCTGACAAATTATAATCGATCTTGACATTGTAAACTTCAACTTTTTTACGCGAAGTATTTGTTTAGGTACCTAGTACCTACTCAGTCTTGTGTGCATTTAATGCCGGCTTTATTTATACGGAATATGAACTGGCGGATGTCATTGTTAACTGACGAAGCTATAAGAAGTAAGTGTTTAAACCACATGAATGCCCTTTGGTAAGCTTTGCATGATTGCATAAAGCCTACAAGGATTAAGTTGTGCCAGCATCTTCATACCAATTAACTAGACATATCAAATCATTTTCTCTTTAAATTTGTTTAAGCTTAGTTATATTAAAACAGTTTGAAGTGTTAGGGTATTTCATTTATTAGATTACAATTAAATAATCTTGTCATATAACACTTCCATTGACAGTGTATACATAAGATAGATACACACATTTGCGTTATTTTAACAAATACCAATAACGCTCATTAGAATGCCCAGTGTCTCGCGGGTGCCTTTTTTAATAACGACCAAAAATCGAGAACGAATACTTATCTGTTCCGGCCAGAATTCTTACTTGCTAAACCTACACAGGCAATAATAAGGTTGGAATAGGTTCACTACACTAATATTTAACTAGTACCAACCCGTAGCCCCTAGTCTTGTAACTTAATATTAGTTACTACAAGTAAGAAAATACAAGTTAGTGTAGTAAATTTAATAACAAAATAATTTACCATTGTTATTTGTGAACAATACAAATAAAGGTACAGAAGAAAATGATATGAACATACATTTATCTTCTCATTTAAAAGTGAAAACGAAATATAAATCAATATAATCTTGGCAATCCTGTTTGGCTACATACTTACATGTATTCAGTAGCCGAACGTCATGTATAATTTTACAATAAACAATAAAACAGAATCACATTGTAGCATCGTGTTCTTGTAAGTACTGTAACTTCTATTATGTCTGTGTATATCATAATATTAGTTCATTCATAAACGATCTCCTACGTATGCCCATCACGTGTTAAATTTTAGACCAATATTAATAAGACTGCACTGTCACAATGTTCTTTTTTAAGTAAATATTTCTTCCGGCAATACCAGATACATTATTATATAGCTATAATAATGACATCATAATCTACATACTCAATCATACATTACATTTAAACTTACAGTGAACAATTTTATTACCAGCATGTGGTCCTACTTGTTCGTTAGGCTTTAATTAATAAAAATAACACTGTACACAAATCCATTATTTTTCCGTGCTACCGTTTCCTCGACACAATTAATCAGCTTTTTTTTTTACTTGGAAGTAAGCTATGGGGCAGACCTTGTCTTTTCAGCTTTTAGATCCTAAGATTTCCAGAACTCAACCCTGTATTTTTCATTTCAAATTCTAAAAGTTGTGATACAAATGTCCGACAATTTGAGAACACGCCGAGAACGTCTTCAATAATGCCATCCTGACGATGGTCACACAGGTGTAACACATTCAAATTTTACATAGTAACATAGCATTATAAAAGAGTAATGGCTGGATTTTCTTAAGTTTTAAGTATACCTAACTAACAAAGAAAGAAAAAAGTGCCTTAAAACTATAATTATCCTAACCAATATTATAAAATGTGAAAGTTTGTTGGTTTTTTGGTTTCGCCTTTTCTCGCGTTGGAACAGAGAGACAGATCGACGTGATTTTTTGCATAGAGATAGTTTATGGGCCGGAAAATGCACGGTTCCCGTGGGAATGATACGAAAACTCGTGCACTCAAGAAGGCTCGTTAATTATGTATCGGTGAGGCGAGCGATACTGCAGTGAAGTCGAGTATTATAGTATTTAATGGCTTAGTCTTAATTAATCTTGTAATTATTCTGGTAGCACCAGCGAAAAAGTTGAAGCTTAGCAAAAGTGTGAGTATCTACCTACTACAAAACTTCATACTTACAGTTTTACTCGAACTCGGCATTTTATATAGCAACATTAAGGTTATCTACAATGTATTTGTACTTGTAATTATAGTTAAGACCAGGCGCTCTAAACCTTCGAGATCACATGCTGTATACGTTTATGGCCAAGTATTTAACCTTGCTAAACAAATTCCCAGTAAATAGCAAATCATTTTACTTATCCTTGAAAACTGAAAACGCAATCCAATTAATTATATTTGGCAATATTATTTAAAATCATAACCTATAGAGAAAATTGCAGATAATTTTATTAGTGAATAAACCTGATCAATCTTCTCCTATAATAAATAAGCAGACACTTTGGTATATTATTAAAACACAACTGTTATTAAATCATTTACATGCAATTCTGTGCACAAAACCGGCATTTTTAAAATAATTATTATTATATCATCAAAAATACATCAATCTTAAGAATATACTTTAAAAAAATTATTTTATAAAATAAATGACAGAATCTATAGGTACATACATATACGTCATAGTTTTTACACTAAGCTATGATTTTGTTTCAATGCTGAAACTGAATACCTATATCGAATATCGAATACCTAAATCACCTGTTTACAGATAGCTTGAATCCTAGAATGGACTACAAAAGGAATTTTTTTTTCTTATTTTTGCGTACTTCCATTAAAAAAACACCCCATTTAGGTATTAAAATAGGGGATGAAAACGTATGTTTTTACTATACCATTGCAGCCAAAAATCTAGTTTATGGATTATCAAGTCTCAGTCGGTTCCGTACGTAGGTATACTTATTTTCATTCAATCCTGGTCGTCGCGGTCATGATGAAAACACTGCACAATGTTCACTGATTCGTTCCTTCTGATAAAGCAAACGTCTACGCATCGTAGACTACCTTATTTTAGTAACACTGTACTTCGTTCAAAGAAAGTAAGAAACAACTACCTAATGACCTATGAGATTTTTTGCTGATCTTTTGAAGGCAAAAAAAAACCAAGCCAATCATTATATTATGGACCACAATATAATTATCAATTAAAGTAACTTTCGAATTGATTTACAAATGTGAAAACAACAGCCATTATTCGTTTGCGGATTCAAAACATAAAATGTAATTTAAAATATTTTTGTGTATAAATTACTATTATAAAGTACTATTATAAATAACAAAAGGAAAGCACATACCAACTATAATTATTTCTACCAAAATTTCCATCATACATTTTTACATCGTAATGTTTCTATCTCTAGAATTGTTTTGATAAGTATTATACTTACTGGCGTAGCTTGCATTTTATTGCAACACACCATTTATCCATTTTTTTTTGACAAGAATAGGGTTCTCATTTCCAGAAAGTACCAGTAACAGATCCTCACCACCGTTATAATATTAATAAAGTATTTATAACATTAACTACAGTGAAATGATAATACATTTTCATCCTTTTCGTGGTTTCAGGAATGGCCGAGTATCAACACAGGCGGAAGGGCCATCGCGCCGTAAAAGCAATCTGCATAATGCTATGGCGGCAGAAATGGATACTTCTTGGGGTAAGCATTATTAAGAATGAGTCTGTAATAAAAGCTGCGAGGCATTATGGAGCAACTGTGGTCACGAAATAGACACCTAAAATATACTTTCCAGACTAGCCGCTTCAATCTGTACCATTTTATTTTCTATTTATCTCGACGTTCGATTGCAGTACCGGCTTCACACTTTTTATAATAGCAGCAGTGCTGGTAGTTTTGTATAGAATCGAAAAAGCGTAGAACTCACTGCTTTACGTAAATTTAAAAAGGTGTGTTTTTTAAAAAAATCCATGTTAGTCCAGTTTGTATCGGATGTTAATAGGAATGTTAGTTGGTCAGTCGTTAGTATAAGGACTATCGGAGAAAGGACTGTTAGTGACTGTAAGCCCTGTTAGCCGGGGTTAGTAATGGTCCTGTTCGAAGCTGGCCACAGATACGTTGCTACCCTTGACGTCGCCTATTGTATAAGTGTAGCCGTCATCCATACCTTTCTGAACGAAACACAATTTTTGAAAAACCATAATTTCCCGGCGTTCATGGATGCTGCGGTGTCGCCGCCCCGGGCGAACCGTATACAGGCTCTATCACATGTGAACAAGTGTGTGTAGATTGAGCAGGGGCCCGATCGCACTAATAAAACGTTACCAAACCACAAACGTTGAACCGCTTGTGATGTCATATTTTCGACTAA
>DWLO01001973.1:0-13545 GCA_018245335.1 Dalla quadristriga | reverse complement strand
GCGTTTAAACAGCTCAAATTTATTCTCGGTTTTCAATATATTTTTTAAATTAATTTGAAACATAGTAGTAATAGTAGTAGTAGTAGTAGTAATATATGTAACAAGTGATTAAAAATATTTAAAAAAACATGCACACAACCCATTGCACCACTGTCACACTTTCTAGAATTCTTTTTTTTCAAATGATTAGTAATCGATAGTGTTTGTGGGTTTTGCCATTTTGACCCCAGATGGAGTACATACCTGCATTATATTTGGTGACCTGCAAACATCCGTTAGCTCCTTATCACCTGAAAACACCAACTAACTAATACTCCTACCTCTAGTCCTACAGACCTAGATTTCGGGTATCCATGGACGGTCCCTAATAATAAGATAGTTGCAAAATGTACCCACTTGACCCACTTCTAAAGGCTTGCAATTGAACATAACAATTTTAAAAGTAACTATCTTATATTTCAGATATCCGACAACTTAGACGGACAGTGGAATACAATTACTAAAAGGTAAGACATACAATTCGATTTCACAGTTAATCCATCAGCCTTTAGAGGTCCACTGCTGGGCATAGGCCTCCCCTAATCGACGCTACTCCGACCGGTCCTGTGCTCTCTGAATCCAGCGGATTCTCATTGTTCTTTTCAGGTTGCCAGTCCACCTAAGGAAAAGGAAGTTTTCCAAATCATAGTCTCAATTCGAGGACCTTTTTTACGTTTACGTATACACAGATTTCGGTATCAAGTTTTGCTTGGAATAAAAAGTGGCATATGTACTTGATCATTTGCAAGTTGATTAAATTGTTTCCAATTGTTCGGAAGCGTGCTGTACAGTGTCAATCGCGAAGGAGTTTTACTCCTGCACAATATTTTATAAAATAATTGATTCCTAAAACGCCAAGTGTTCAATTTCCTGTTCGGAAGATCAGGAGACAGTCCCAGACGTGCCTGGCTTTTTTTCTTACGTTTCAGGTACGTGCGTTTTGAGCAATTACTTGCGTTAAGGTGATACAACGGTTTTTGGTGTTTTCACTTTCTGTCATTTCCTTCATTATTAGATTTAGAACCTAGTTTTTGAACCTAGTTAATTTTGTCGAGAATTTTGTTTATGAAGTAGACTTATTATTGTCTATTTTCTGTACCACAATTTTATTTATACGAATTAGTTCACGGATATATTTTTAAAACATAGTAAGTATAAATTTCTAAAAATCCAGTGTAATTTTCTTAATCCGTCAAACAGTTGTGAAACATAAAATTATATTATGTTTGGAAGGTCTGTTTCATATTGCCTCTTCGTAAATGATCCTAAAAGTCCTTTGACCCTTTTTACTTGCCTAAAGTTAGAGAAATCAAGCGGAACAGGAATTTTGATTTCCCTAGTGTGATTTTTATCGTGTTCCAAGAGTTCGTTGAAATATGTAAAAAAAATTATTCTGAACTTTTTGAACATGCACACACACACACACATGTGTGCATGCTGTCCTACCATCCACTGCCACCCAAAGACAACTGCGACACACTTCAAATAAGACCGTACGAGGGACTGTTAGTTCATATTAGGTGTCAATCAGAATATTAATTCGTTAGTATTCGTTTGTGATACCATTCGTCAGGTATAGTTGGTGAAGCCAACCGACGTCTTTTAAGTTCAAATTTGCACGAAAAATCACATCAAGGCCATACCAATAGTTTCGTCTTGTGTTACATAATTACCCCCCAGTTTTAAATAGGACAAATAAAAACGATTAGGTACTAACTGGACGATGATTAACATTAACTAATACTAATACTAACTAATAGGACTAACTAAAGTGTGAGTTAGTCCACACACAATCCTATCACAAACGAATACTAACCAATTAATATTCTGTCTTTTAAGTTCAAATTTGCACGAAAAATCACATCAAAGCGATAGCGATAGTCTCGTCTTCAGTAACACGACCAACGATAGTCTCGTCTTCAGTAACACGACCAACCAGCTGGTCACAGATGCGTTGCTTTGTCCCTATGGACTGAGGTGGCCTCTTGTACAAGTATACTGTGGCTAGTGTGAATTCTGTAAAAGATTTTCTATTATTAAACTTATTTTCTGTGCGGTGTTGCCGCGTGCCTTTGCGCTATGCGAAGCACGGATACACTAGTAATAAATCTTCTCTTGTGGACATCCATCTAAGAACCGCGCTCGACCATTTTTATTTCCAGCCTTTTGTATGTGTTTGTAAGTTTTTTTTGTATGTATTGTAATGTGTACAATGAAACAATACAATAAATACAAATATACTGTATTGCCCCCAAGCAACAATACATAGTTAGTTATAACTGTAGTTGATACACGGAACAATATTCTAAAAGTAACACTAACTTGGTAACATTTCTTGTAACTAGTTGATATCGACATTTAATTTTTTATTTAATTTTTTTAATTTTTATCGACGTTTTATTTTAAACTAGATCCAAGAAAAACTGTGACCCTAACTCACGAGCCGTGGGTCCCGGGTTCGATCCCCGGTTGAGGCAGACATTTATTTGGCAGATAAATGTTTGAGCTCGGGCCTTGGACGTTAAACTGTGTTGTTTTCTGTGTGTCCGCCACCCGAAATATAGGGAATCCTAGTGCTGGGGTGTGAGTGTGTAAGCGTTTATTTATTTATTTACATTTGCACGCCCAAAGTCGCCTCTGTCCGGGGCGCACTGAAAATCGACCGTCGTGGTCACGTACACGGTGGTCACGGCCCATGGCGAATGCGACCCCTTTCCGCCATTGTACTAAAAAAAAATTTTTGCACTTGTTATTTGTCTATTTTTTTGTAAGTATATGACAAAATAAATCATTACTCTTTCTTCTTTCTTTCTTTTTTCAAAGAGGCAGAGCATAAGAGACAACAAGTTTTAATTTATACCACCTTATTGGCTATGTGCTTGCACTATGTTCTAACAAAAGGCCCCACTGAAAATCAGCGCAGAGGCTTAACCATTACAGCATTATGCTGAGTGGTCGCCTTTTTATTATATAATTTAAAACAACCCAAGCAAATAATAAACTTGCATAATTAAATTACAGCCATAGAGCTTAAATATCGCTACAGTAACTAAGTTGTATTACGTTCCATAAACGACTAGAATTTTCTGGCGTCTTTCCCACAGGACTGTAGATATTTAAATTTGTAATTAGCAGCCTCCAAAATTAGTTAGTAACACGAAAAGTTTGTGTGAATACACAACAATGCTTTTAAATTTACGAGATAGATAGTACATGCATGTATAAACTTTGTAATATCAAAGGAATTTTACCTGTGTACATAAATGGATAATCATAATTAAACACATCGCCATCTCAAAGCAACGTAAAACTGCTTCTAGAATTATTTGAAAGCACACAATAACCTTTGTGACCTTGTCAACTAATCCTGGAATTATAGACTTTTAATAGTTCCTATAGGTTCTATTCGAGGTTTGTCACAGATGTAATGGGCGGCAGCGGATGAGTGGAACTCGTCTGCTACCTTATTCCCATTAAAAAAAAAAGTTCCATTGAGTGGTACTATGGGTTAATATTATCATATTTCTCTAAGCATGGCAGTGGGGTGATGTTGGCGGACAAACGGCTTTCTCGTGTTTGTTCATTATCATACCAAAGTCATACTGTGAAAACGATTTTAAGAATGTATGTATTTTTCAATGAGTGCCGAGAGATTTTCCTCCGACTTTTATGTTCTCCCGGCCTACCCTAGATTATTTATATATTAATACGCAGTGGCTCCCCGTGTCGTACGTTTTAAAAGTGTTTCCTCCACGTATCGCGATTATACATATATCGTTATGTTTGTATCACAATGGAGATTTGTCAAATGTATGTTTCATTACGATACGTGCAGTGGAACTCAGATGAGTCGTTAGAGTGAGGTGATTTTCTCATATAAAATGTAACGGTGTAAAAAAACCGGGCCTAGTAATAATAACTATTATAGGTTAAGTATAGTTTTACAGAGATATTATCTATTATGGAATTGGTCAGTGATTATTAGATCAGTTACGAATTGCATGTCATCTATCACTGTACCTTTTTCTCTTTATGTTGCGACGTTTCTCAAGTGTATGGAATTACCTCATGATGAAATAAAGAGTTCGTTATTTAGAATGCATGTTGTAATCGAAATGTGTAGCTTCATCATGATCATCAACAGCCTATAGTAGTTCACTGCTGAACTAAATGCCTCTCCTAAAAATAGGAGGATTTGCCCATAATTACCATTCTGAGCAGGCGGGTTGATGATCGCAGTATATGGTAAAAATTCAAAATTCAAAAAGGATTTATTTCATCATAAGGTAATTACATACACTCGAGAATGTATGTATGAATTACATATACTGTAGTTCCTGCACAGAGGACGGTGCACGTTCTCCGTTATCCGTTATCCTCGTGCTACACCCGCGGGAAGCAGAGGGGTGGTGAGAATGGTATTCAGTTCAGCCGTCACCACACGGTATGTTTAGCTTACCTTTTAGTAATTAGTCTTGTCTGAGTGGTGTGAGTGAATGGTGCAACTCCGCCAAGTGCGCAAGTAATCAGTGTCTCCAACACGGGCTGTGATGAAATGGAATCGATAAGTCAGTGCAAAATAAGGATTACTTCATTGTCCTGATTAATTTATCACACTGGCAGATTGCAGTATTAAATTACTGCAAGATTTATTTCTTCGTTTCTATAGGCTAATTTAAATTGAAATGAATCCGAGATCTCTAGTCTCCATTCAAATTCTTTGGCAACACTGAGTAAGTTAGGGTTCAGGGAATTTATTATGGTCATGGTGTGCAAACGATGCTCTATAATAGAAGCAGTTACAAGACTAACGTTTCGCACATTTCGTTTTAGACAACAAATTTCACATTCAACAGTGCCACCTTATTGATATTAACAGAAGATACACACAGGCTTGAAGGTAAATTTTCCCGATTTCCCATTAAACGGGTGATAAAATCGTCCATTTCTTGATTTACTTACATCACGTGCAATTCATTTTTCAGATTCTACTGATATAATTAGTTAAACGATTACTTTCCTCAAAAGTTAGCCCATTTGTTTGATACGTGTTTCATTTTACAACGTTGTTACTTGTTTAAAAAGTTTGGTCCATTACATCAGATCTATTTATGCGTTCCGTTCTATTTATGCCTATTTGTTTGGAGTAAAGTTGTTAACTACTGAAAAAGACTGTTAGTGAGGTTAACAACTTCATTACGTTCTTTCTTTTTATTGTACTATCGGCTGCCTCTAACATCTTCATGCAAACCTTTATACTGTCTTACAATAACTGTATATAGATATCTATCTGTTAATTTCTCATGGTCTGATGATACTAATTTAATTTTATATTTGAACCTTTAATTTAACGTGCTTAATTTGCTTAATTATTAACCAAAGGGATATAATAAGATCACGCCACTAACAAAACGTTTTAACATATAAAAGTATGCAAGTATTTTGTTTTCTCGGGTTTTCTGGTGACGCAATACTTGATGAAATTACGTGATGAAATTTTGAAGTGACACTATCCGGGAACACAAAAGGTTTTTTGCGTGTTGACACAATGCAAAGGGTCAAAATAGATTACTAAACCCTGCGTTGTTTTTAGAATTAAGATAACATCTGGAAAGAAGAGGATAAGGTTTATAAATACCAAGAACTAGCGGTTATTTCAATGCTACTTGTATATAGCACGCTTAATGATATACTGGCTTAACTCAAAAAAGTAATTTTTGGAAAAACGCAAAAAACCGTTCTGTTATTTTGTCCGGTGCAAAATCCCATGAAAGCGACCCATGTTACGCTGTGTCAACAAAGAAGGCGAATTTAGATGTAATTTCTATTTGAAATCATAGATGACTGTAACAGAAGTCTGAGAGTATACGTAACGCACTTCGAACCTATGTCTTTATAGCCTGTATATCATTACAACTGTTGTTTCTTGCTACCTACCTACAGATGTTTATTACCGTGTATTGTATGATAAACACTGACACTTATAAGACTTCTTTATTACATTCGAACTCCAGACCTTTGTGATTCAATAACCAAGGTGCTCGCCCCGAGTTCCAAACGACATTAGATTGTATCGCTTCATTGCAGATATAACAAGTGACTAGTGATTTAATATTTGTTGAAAAGAATTGAATTAAACTATATATTGTGACACTAGAGTAGGTACCTAACTACATATTCGTGAGACAAAGGTAAAAGTATTTTATTTATGATAATAAGGTATGTACCTGTAAAATAAATCTATATATATATCTGTAAAATAAATAAATTTAAAATAATCTATGTTCTGATGTATTTAAAAACCTAAATATTTCGTGTAGTATATATTTATCACAGTTAGCATACGTAGAACAGTAACGAATTGATTTCACCTCTTTTTCTCTGTCAAAAAATTAGAAAATAAAATTAAAATATGTCTAAAATGTCCGCACTTTTACTGTCAACAATGGTCAATAATTATAATGAAATACATCTATCAAAAGAATATATAGACTTTTACAATAATCGAAAATGTTAGATGAGGTCTCTTAACAATGATTACCCACTGTGTTTTACTGTCCGTGGCACGGTATAGAAGGCAGGTTAAATATTATTATACCGAGTTCATTATGTTAATTATGCCTATCTGTACTTGGCCAGCGTGGTGAACTATGGCCTAAACCCTTCTCATTCGGAGCTGAAATCCGTGCTCTAATTTGTCGCTGATAGGTTATTGATGATGAGGTAAATGTGTGGAAACCCGTATTATGCATTTTAATTTATAATTTCATAGATAATTTTCGACTCTGTTAATAAAAACTCGTTATCATACCAGCACATAAATCAATCTCTTCTGTAACCAACTCCCCCGATAATACAGTAACAGAACGCAAAACATGAATTTATGTGATCTCACCTCTTTCTGTGAATTTATAAATCAATTGAATAGTGAAAATAATATTCAATTAATAGTACAGTTTCCAGTAACTAGTATAGTAACTTTCTCAGCTACAAAATAAATCCACTTTATAAAACACAAAAAGGGCTACAAGAGTTGGAGAAATGTGTTTATGTTAAATATGAAATGTTATAATAACTATGAATAAACAACCTACACCTTGACATGGCCAATGACGTCACGTTTCGTTCCAAACAATCGCGTTGCGTTTCGCAATTTTAAATTTCGCTCGCCTTTTTTGCACATTGCATTTGTTAAATTTTCCCACTAAAAAGGAATAAAAAAGAAAATTGATTAGATTGCATGTCTGAACGATAAATATTCAAAAAACAAAAAAATATTCTTGAAGTTAAATTTACTAGCACTACCACTATACCACGTTTAAGATACGTCAATTGTACCACTAGCTGTGACTCTACATTTTCGTTTCAATCTCAGTATTTCAACATTTCTATTCAACGGCAGTGGCTTTGAGTACTGATTGTGCTTGAATTCGCAGCTTTCTGCAGCATTACAAAATGCTATTCTTTGTGACTCGTTACATTGTCCAAACGCAACCGTATTTTTAGTCGGGGTGATGACTTCAGATATTACGTATCTTTTAAATGAAATCACAATTAAAACTGTCTGACTTTAAGGTAGGGTCCAGCAGGCTGATGTAACAACTCTCTCTCGTAATCAGCGGTGCGATGGTATCGCATTCATCTGATTGTACGTGCAAGTTTGAACTTTAAAGAGTACGGCCGGCGTCCCCCCCAAAGATGAGGTGGGAGGGGTAAGGCTGCTGCGCCTCTGCGCGTTCTCCTGAAGGTTTTAAGGTCGTAGCGTTCCGACGATTTTTTGACATTGTTACATATAAAATACAGTAACAAGGTACGTGACGAGTAACGATACGAGTATGTGTATTTTCACGTGCAGTCCCGTCCTGTCCGTTATCTCGTCACATATAATACATATTTGTGACTGTATTTTTAATGTAACAATATCAAAAAGGGCAAGAATACGTTACGTATTCTACGTCTCTTAATCATTATTCAGCGTCATGACAGGTGTAGCGAGCTTGACATTAAGCAGTGTTTGATGGATGGTCGGTAGTGGCATTTGCTCGGCGTGCACATTATTCGGCCAGCGTCTGTATGAGTATCGTTGCAACTTGTTGGATGCATTTGGAGGGCCAACGTCGTAAAAGAAATCTACCAACACTCAATCACTAACGAGCTACCAACAATTGCAAACAATTTGTCTAAAATATTTGATATCACTACGTATAGCAATAAATAACTTTCGTTCGTTTGGTTTTTAGATTTAATCAACAAATATTTGCAATGTCGTACAAAGTAAAACAATTTTTTTATTGCCGGGATATACCGCATTAAGATACGATACGTAGCTGTGACGTCAAGCTTCACGAGTTTTGTAACAAGTTTTATCTTTTATGAAATGCATATTTTATGTAAGGGATTACCGATGTAGCGTTTTGACTAAAACGTAGTGTATTGCTGATATCAAATTGTTGCTTTATTGAAACCGGCCAATGTCGAAATATTTACCGAATTTTAATCATTATTCCGAAAGGTTCCAAAATCTTTATTCCAGGTTTTCACAAAGGGCAAACAAATGCATTCACTGCCTGTCACTCCATCATGTCTGTAAAATCTTGGAAATATCCAAGCACTGGCATAATTTGAATATTATATAATGTATATTAATTACTAATGAGTAAAATAATACGCCGCCGGTCTGCCGGTGCGAACCCTGACGAATTTTTTTTTGTATCACAATTTAATAAGTTGTTTTTTTTTCGTAAAATGAATACACAAATCATAAGTACAATTCTTTTTTATTCGACCGGGCTTGATAAATAAAAAATAAAAATTCACAAATTTCCCAAAATATAAAAATTCCCTTATACTTGACAAAACTCTAGTCAGACGTGGTGTCTGCCTCAATAAAAGTGGGCTTGATAGGCCAAATTCAAAACTAGGAATATCTAAAAACGCTAAAAGGAGTCTTGGAACCTATAACCTATTCTGTTAAAAAATAAAACTGCTTAAAAAATAAAATCGTTACATTTTATGAAAAAACATGTACACCAACACATGTACAAAACATATGTTAAAAAATAAAACTGCTGATAAAAATAAAATCGTAACATTTTATGAAAAAACAAGTACACCAACACATGTACAACATGTAAAAAACACCTAGCCGAAATTCGAACACGATTATTTTGCAAAAAATACACACCCTATATTGCTATAAAGGCAAACATGTTTAGCTTCACCACAGCGTTTGTGGCTTCACTATCACCACATTACATACATTATTATCCTTGCCTCCTGTAATCTGTATTATGTACAGTTTTGCCATGTGGTAGAACCTGTATACGGCTAGCCCGAGGCAGTACCACCGCCACACCCATTTATACCGTTTAATAATTGTTTTTTTAAACAACTGTATTCCGGTCTGAATGGTGTGGCTATCGGCTACACTAATACAAGAGGTCACCTTAGTCCTCAACCGTAGGATCGCATTTGTGCCCAGATTCGAACAGGATTATAACTAACCACCACTGACCGGACTATCGCTAACACTGACTAACAGGACTTACAGTCACTAACAGGCCTTTCTCCTAGTCCTTACACCAACGAATACTGACCAACTAACATTCCTATTAACGTCTCATACTAACTGGATTAAGATTCCCAGTTCTTTGTACGTTCCTGTTCGAGGCTGTCACAAATGTCATGGGCGGCAGCGGCTGGGTGGAGCTGCATGCTCGTTTGCTGTCTTATTTAAAAAAATTATAAGTATTAGGCGTGCATGCCCCTTAGAAAGATCGTAAATCATACTACTATATGAAAATCAAACAGGTAAACAACATTCAGTTAAAGCGCATTTAGTTTTTTGCTTACGAATCAAATAAACAAATGCGACTGATGATTGATCTGATCCGGCGTAAAAGGCCACTTGAATTTAAATTGTGGAATTGTAACGCCTGCCAGACACTGTGAATAATTGAAATAATGTTGTTGAACATTCGTAAAAGCTTATATTCGGAATGTTCTAAATCTTTTGAATATACTTGAATTGCACCTCAGCTTCTAGCAAAACTATAAATACATATAATTAAAAAAAAATCCTTTTGCTTCCTCAGGTTCCTCTGCTGTGTGTTTCGTCATCACGTAATATTAAATGCTGATTTCATGTAAATTTTCCTTAAGATATTTTCTTGTGCACCTACCTTATTCCGTAGCTGTATTCTACCACTCCTCGCCATGCGGTTGGCTTGAAGAAATCGCTGCTTAGCGATAACACTGCCCTTCTACCTTAGAATTTAAGTATTTGTTGTAAAATCCATTGTAATTTTTAATGTTGTTCAATACAAAATTGAATAATAATAACAAATATTATAACAACGGCCGTTAATTTTGATGTCAGAAATATTATAAATTTCATTATCAACAAACATTACATAATGTTTGTTGATGAGAACACTACAGAATGTACAGAACATTACAGAATGTTTGTTGATGAGAAAATGTTAATATTTCTTATTTGAATTAAGTGCCTTTAAAGGGCCACTGCTGAACATAGGCCTCCCCTAATCGATGCCACTCCAACCGCTCCTGTTCCCTCTGAGTCCAGCGAATTTGCCACTCTTTTCTTTAGGTCCTCAGTCCACCATTTCGAAGGGCCACCATGTTCAATTACCTATACTTAAGCACGTATGATTACAGTTTAAATATAGTTCTCTTTTAAATATTTAAAACCGGCTCGTCCGATTTCTGCTTAGCCCAAAGGTTACTTTTTGTATTAGTCCACCTTTTACCATTATTATTTTAGTGCTCCTTTTACCTTGAAATAAATTGTATAAGGCGTCTTATCTATTTTGCAACAATCCGCGAGCAAAACGTATGATGGTGTATCCTTTCATGCATATAGCACCTCCCTCCCACATAGTAAAACATGCACACGCAACAATGAAAATATAAAATAATAATAAAACTCATATATTTCGCTCTCGCCAAGATAAATACTATAATATAAATTAAAGATAATTAATACTAATGCATTGCTCTACACCAACATACATACCACCACCAACACGTGTTTAGCCCCAAAACGCTAAAACAAAACACCCAAAACATGGCGTCATCAGGGTAAGTAGACTCTACGACGGTCGATCGCAAAGCCTTTTTACTTGACTAAAATTATGATTATGAAAAATGCAATCTCATTTTTCGATTGGCGCTGCCGTCACCAAAGCATTTTTTGTCTGCGCATTTATCTTATCGACGAATCCGTTTGTGTACAAAGCTGTTGATACATTTAAACGCTCCAGTTGAGTGCTATTTTAACACTGGCGCACGTAAGCATCGGTTATTAGTCCGTTGCCATGGATTCTTACTTCTTAACCGACTACGGTGGATCCAAGGAGAGATAAGTTTTACAGAAGAAAGAAATAGGGCGTGTAGTTTAAATTTAAGCTGTTATTTGCTTATTCATTTATTCCTTTTTTACAGAAAAAATTAATTAATGAAATGTGCAAAATAGGCGATCGAAATTTAAAATGGCGAAACGCAACGCCATTGCTTAGAACGAAACGTGACGTCATCAGCCATGTCAAGGTGTAGACGTTTGTATGGTGTGTGTATTCTTTGGATTACGACTCTGGCGTCACGTGAAGTTATTCTAAGTGCGCGAAAAATGGCGGCGTTTAAACAGCTCAAATTTATTCTCGGATTTAAATATAAAAAAAAAATATATATATGTACCTAAACAGTTATTTAAAGGTATAAAAACATGCATAGCCCATTGGATAACAATAGGTATATTTTCGAAAAATGAGATTCACTATCATTGTTGACAGCATAATAACGGAAGTTTTAGACATTTTAAATTTCATAATTATGCCTAATTTTTCACAGAGCAAAAAAGTGAGAATAATTCCTAATTGTTTTCAGCCTTTTTTTCTATCAAAAAAGGTCCGTAATTTATTGTCAACAAATTTGGTATTCAGCGGGGCAATTCTGCAATTCTGTCTGCATTCTGTCAATTCTGGGCACCATACGATAAGGGTTTTTTTTGGATGATGTATATAATTTGTAAATATTACTTTTAGATTTTTGGTTTCTTTTTTTTTTACTGACTGTGTTTTTTTTCTTACTTAGTTTTCTTAATCCGTCAAATAGTTTTGTGAATAAATACCTTGTATCTCACAAATTTTCCAACATTAAATTTATAGCACGTATTATATTTTATGCTATAGCCCCTATAATATTAAAGCTAGACTAACCTAAATTGGTGAAACCCGACCACTGTTAGGTACATCTGCACCGATTCCCAGAGTTCAGTTAAACGGAGTCAGCACTGCTGTATGTATGGTATATATCCAATGAATTTGTCCGTAAGTAACAGACTCGTGTAGTAATAATTGTGTTGTCCTTTTTAAGTGTCAGCAGTACATTTAATTGTAGCTTTAGGCCCATGGTCGGCTGACATGAATTTTATTTTTATAAAGGACTTGTCGACCAAGCTTATTCTTGTATCTGGTGACCGAAGGGCTGGCTGATTTATTGGTAAAAAAAATTAGACTTGCTATTCAGCGGGACAATGCAGTGTTCTGGGCACCATGAGTTTTATTGGATTACTGTTCCAAGGACACACACAATCTAGCTTTCCGAAACTTTATAACTGTTCCAAGGACACACACACAATCTTGTTTCCTACGGAGGAAGGTTGACTGGTGAGTCCAGGCTTGCGCGTGGGCACACTACTCATAATTGCTGACTATCCCAAAAGGCGACGATAGCCAACTTTATCAATTATTGTTGGACCTTAAGTATGCCGGAGGCCCGTGGACAGTTTTAGAACTTCTAAACCACTTCCAACGCTCTAGTTGACAACTATCCCCTCCACCGATCCGCTTCATGGAGCACTAATGGATTGTTGAACATAAAAAGCGTGTCCCACCCTTCAAATGTTCAAACTCGCGACCCTTGTAATGTCAAACTGGGGTTTTAAGACCCGGTTTTGGGACAATCGGATATCTTACAACACGAGCACCCGGTTTAAAGTACTAGGCACCCTTGTAATTTAAATCAGGGATAAATACCGGTTTTATGACATCCGTATGTTCAAACACTCAACACGATCTCTATATTTAAAAGCGGGGATTTAAAAAACCAATGTGAAACCTTTTTCATCGTTACGTTCAGAGGATGGCATTATAATTCAGTCATATTTCAGATCACAGCATGGGAGAAAATATTTTCATATTTGTGCTCGTAAGTGCGTGTATACATTATGAACGATGCTTACCGTCAAGTGAAACGGATTCATAATCCTCTCTCTTTCACTCACTCTTCTTCCTTCTACGCTAATTCGTTTACTTATTTTAATACTGTTTCATGACATTCGTCGAGTGTGCCGCCTTTACCTTATGACGAAATAAATAGTTTCATTTCATTTCATTTCATTTCTGTTACCGCTGTCAATCTATGGAACCCTTCCCATATCCATCCGTATAGCAACGTGTTTAATATCTTTTATAAGTTTATCGGGTC
>DWLO01001972.1:0-13546 GCA_018245335.1 Dalla quadristriga | reverse complement strand
GCAGACTAATTCAATATGTGCGACGAAGAAGTAGCCGCGCTGGTAGTGGACAATGGGTCCGGTATGTGCAAGGCCGGGTTCGCCGGCGACGACGCGCCGCGCGCCGTGTTCCCCTCCATCGTGGGCCGCCCGCGCCACCAGGGCGTCATGGTGGGCATGGGGCAGAAGGACTCGTACGTAGGCGACGAGGCCCAGAGCAAGAGAGGCATCCTCACGCTCAAGTACCCCATCGAGCACGGCATCGTCACCAACTGGGATGACATGGAGAAAATCTGGCACCACACCTTCTACAACGAGCTTCGCGTGGCGCCCGAGGAGCACCCCGTGCTGCTCACCGAGGCGCCCCTCAACCCCAAGGCCAACAGGTACGTACAGCGGCCTGCGCGGGCCTTCCCCACAGCAGCGTCCGGCGCGCGCTTGCAGTTCGACTGACCGCCCTTTCCGTTGCAGGGAGAAGATGACGCAGATCATGTTCGAGACGTTCAACACCCCCGCCATGTACGTGGCCATCCAGGCGGTGCTGTCCCTGTACGCGTCCGGTCGTACCACCGGTATCGTGCTGGACTCTGGCGACGGCGTGTCGCACACCGTGCCCATCTACGAGGGCTACGCGCTGCCGCACGCGATCCTGCGTCTGGATCTGGCGGGCCGCGACCTCACCGACTACCTCATGAAGATCCTCACGGAGCGTGGTTACTCGTTCACCACCACGGCCGAGCGTGAGATCGTGCGTGACATCAAAGAGAAGCTCTGCTACGTGGCGCTCGATTTCGAGCAGGAGATGGCCACCGCCGCCTCCAGCAGCTCGCTCGAGAAGTCCTACGAGCTTCCCGACGGTCAAGTCATCACCATCGGCAACGAGCGCTTCCGTTGCCCCGAGGCTCTCTTCCAGCCCTCATTCCTGGGTATGGAAGCCTGCGGCATCCACGAGACGACTTACAATTCCATCATGAAGTGCGACGTTGACATCCGTAAGGACTTGTACGCCAACACAGTACTGTCCGGCGGTACCACGATGTACCCCGGCATCGCCGACCGCATGCAGAAGGAGATCACCGCGCTGGCTCCTTCCACGATGAAGATCAAGATCATCGCGCCCCCAGAGAGGAAGTACTCCGTATGGATCGGCGGGTCGATCCTCGCGTCCCTCTCGACGTTCCAACAGATGTGGATCTCGAAACAGGAGTACGACGAGTCCGGCCCCTCGATCGTACACAGGAAGTGTTTCTAATTTGCTAAAAGAGACTATACCTAACTAGTGATGCCCTACACCCGACCATAAATGAATACGACCCATATCGGGAGGCTCAAATTACGCTTGTGATCTATTGTTTAAGTGCAGTATTTAAATAGGTTGTAAGGTGTCGTAATATGCATATTACGTAAACTAGCGGATTGGATCCGTTCGTGACAAAGATTTTTGATTAATTTATTAAAAGTTACCTACTAACATGTTTTTAATAAAATGATTTATACCGGTATACTTCTGCAGTTTTTTTCGCTCTTCCAACTCCAACTGAAAGATGATGATGTAGAATATTGATGGTACCGTTTACTACCTGTCTTTGACAAACGCATAAGTGAAGAGTGTGGTTTCGTTCAGACAGGCAGATAGTTGATAGACTATAATGTGCTGATAAATTTGTTATTGCATTTTTCCAGACTTCCAGCTAATATTCAACAGTGTTACGATACAAGACAATCACTCTCCGCTATAACAGTCTACATAATTATTATAGGGGTAGATCTTACTATTGTTCTGTAGCAATATAATATTATTATAATTATTTCATTCCATAATCTATCGCGCTGAGTTGGACAAGATCAATATTTCACGGCAGTACTGCGTCTAATAATCTTAATGGGGGTTGAGGGGTGGGCGCGGCCATTACTCGGTAGGCCGCCCCGCTCATTTCATGTCATTTCATTACAGTAGTAAGTACCTAGTAATTAATTAAATTAGGAAACGCAAAGTGCTAAGACCGCAGTTACAGGTTAATATTGGGTAGCAACTTTCAATACCCAGCCGTAAATTGTAGGTTTTGAATGATGAAAAATTTCTTGGGGACTTGAAGCGTTATGTTTTTCATCATACTCGGAGAGCCGCTCGGCCTTTTTTGTGTTTGTACGATTCATTTAACAGTTAAATAATAATCTGTTAATGAAATTTTCATAGTGTACATAGTATACATACACTAAAATTATTGAAAAAGTATTCACAAAAAAAATTGCCAGTGTTAGTTACGAATATGCACAAATTACATCGTAATTATGAAAATTGAAAATAAAGTATTGAAAATCTACTTTTCCAACTTATGATTCATATAGCGGTGTGGTTTAATCTGGTTAAATTTAATTTGTAAACGCGGACAATTAGCAATAAGAATCATCATTGAAAATTCAAGCTTCTCAAGTGAATTCTCATAAAAGTGTTTTTATGTAAGATATCAAATTTACTTTTCTTAAAAATATATTTCATATCCTACTCCTATTAATGAAATTTTGATGTTATTTAGAAGCTAGTCGTTAAGCATAGTAGTTATTTAATTTTTAAAAGTTTCATGTTTTTCACACTTAAAAATGCTTAGTAACGTAAGCATCAGCACAAAGTGTACTAAAGATAGTAAGTAGCTAATAAAAATAATTACCATAAAAAAACTGGTTCTAAAAAGTAAACACCTTGTATCATATATTGTAGTATTGTATTGTAACAAATTAATAAGGTAAAATGATATTAATTAAGAACGCAATAACATAGAATACAGGAAAATCATGTTGTGGTTAAAAGATGGACTAAAATAACATTTTACTCAAAATACGGCATTATACCATAAACAATTATTATCCTAGCTACCTCAATAGGATATTCCGCGGATATATTATTATGTTAAGGTTAAAAGGCCTATAAAAATATCCACTGTAATAGAGGATTGCAACAAGTATAAAATACATAAGTACTTTAGCAGTAGCAACTAAAAAGTCTATGCATTACGGGTTTGGTTCCAGATGGCTCGCATAAAAATATTTAACCAGTCAAGTCAACCCTACTACACAGTAGCGCGCTGATGGCAGTTTATTGATCCATAAAGTCCATGCACGGAAGTTTCGGGGGTTATTTAAAAGCGATCGCTACGTTGGTATAATTAGAGCACACCTCCGGTGCCTGTCTGGCTGCTGTCTGCTGGTGGTGGCGCGAGACCACGTAAGTTACGTTGAGTAGGTACGTTACGTTTGGACAGCTATTCTGGAGGCATCGATGACGAAACAAACCTGTAAGCAGTCAGTGGCTAAATTCAGATTTAGGAAGACCTAGAATATACGTTTAACCATATGGAAATTCATAAAATTAATTATAAGTAATTACGTGTTGTGTATCCAAGTACAATTCGTTATACATTTTCCTTATAATCTTCCTATAGTTGTTAAATTCAAATTGAAACTTGTTTAATTAATTTGACCAGTTGTCAACTTCCCTAATATTAATATTAATATTTGGAATGGATAGTTGTTATAATTATTAATTTCTCCAGATTAGAGTACTTAAAGTTCTGTCAAGTGAAACGTATTAAAATGTTCAACTATTTACAGTAATGTGAACATCAAACTAATTTCAATTAGTCTTAACTTAACAAATAAATAAAATTGAAGTATGTGTGTCTGTGATATTTAAATTAAGTTCAATAATTAATTATGAAATATCGCGATTTATATGAGTTTTTCGAATGTTTGTCTGACCATCTATATCTGCTGTGTTTTGTCGCGAATAGACTCCGAAACCGCGGAACGGATTTTGAAATTTTTTTACAGGAATTGCAGAGAGTACATAATACACTTAGTTACTTACCGTATAGTTTTCGATACTGATCTCAATATCTCAAACGGTTTTTTAGTTACAGCCCTTAGCGTCTGTACTACTCTGTACCCCAAGGGCATTTATAACCTTATTTCACAGTTATTTCGCACGGATGAAGTTGCGAGCCCTCTCTAGTAATGAATATAACCGAACCACAGCATTACGGCATTTACAACGACTCGTCCATCATCGTCGAGGGGATTACGGTGGCAACGGCGCATTATGCGCACTTTATCAGCTTGGCAGTTATTTAAACGTTAAACAATTGCCATGTAGTATGCCGCTTCTGTTCCATAATGTAAAAGTCGGCGAGATTTTCCCAATAAATGGTGTTTTTGAGTGTGTTTTAAAGTAATTTTTAACAACTTAATTATCGTCGTTCACTACCACGCTCATAGCACAGATTAGATTATTATCTAATCTTATTGGGCATAGCTTCAACCCTTGGGTACGTACGCTGTACCAGGACCCTCATATAGGGCCCTGCGCTGCCACCCCACAGCGAGGGTCAAGGGCGGTGGGGCCGATCGATCGAGCCCCTCGCCCCGCAGAGCTCGTCTGTGAGGTCGGCGTACAGGCGATTCATATTATAACCTGCCTATCTTGTATAATTTAAACTCAAACAAGCACATTCAACACGTAGTCTAACAGATCATTATGAGTTGGAACAAAATGTAAATTGAGCTTTTCTTAATTAAGGTTTTTTTTTATGTGATTAAGATAGCAAACAGCATGCAGCTCCACCCATCCGCTGCCGCCCATGACATATGTGACAAACCTCGAATAGGACCGTAAAAGGAACTGGGGATGTTAGTGCAGTTAGTATGAGATGTTAATAGGAATGTTAGTTGGTCAGTAGTCGTTAGTATAAAAGGATTATGGGAGAAAGGACTGTTCGTGACTGTAAGTGTTAGTGATAGTCCGGTTAGTAGTGTTTAGTAATAGCCAATGCGGATTGCTGGAGACTTAAATGCTATATGGTATAAGGCTGGACGGGTCAGTAGTGAACCTGAGCTCCGGAAGTTTTAAGCCAACATATAAATATACATAGTATAAAGCTAATCGATAAAGATTACACCATTCAACCTTTCAAAGCATGAAAGGACTCCTCAAACATTGGCCACCCAACTCCAAATTTGTCAATGAATGTGGACAAAGGTAACTGCAAAAATAAAAAAGTCATGGATTCTATCGTCAATTAAAATTCAAAGGGTAAAAAGACGTAATCGGTTTGCGGTGTGAAGCATAGACCGCGCTACCAAAGAGAAGATACGTTTTCTACGTAGTGAAAATTATTTATTTTGTGCCGCTACCATAATATTCATTATCTTTGCCGCTATGCTTAGTGTAGTCTCCATAGCGAGTTAATTCCAGTTATTATGAGAATTATCCCTATTGATTTCCAAGAGTGTTCGGTTTATTTTTATGCGTTACTGGCGTGACAAGTTGACAAAAAAGGGTCAGTCCCGTCCCGACCTAACCAAGGCCGATGTGTCCTTTAAATGTTCTCGCAACATGTGGTGTGGAACGCATTATGCGTTGGTCGGGGGGTTATCAGGGAAAAAATATTCTTACTGAAACGTTATAAAGGACTCTACGAACGCAATCACTCATGGTTTGCTAGATGCAGGCATTGTATATTTTTAGTATTCTAGGCCAGCCTGTACAATGTGAAGTCAATTAACCCGTTCATTTGTGAAATGCGAGGCAAACTAGCTACTACCCTAGTTGCAGGATGTCAAAAAAGCTGTTTATTTTCATTGATTAGTTGCGTTTAAGGGTTTTGTTGCGGCCCTTAAGACAATAAGTACCTATAATATAGAAAATTCTAGCGAAATACAAGGTAACCTTAAAATTAAAAAACCACCAACGATAATTCTATAGACACTATAGTAGGTTATTTAAATAAATTAAATCATGAAATGGTGCACCAAAACCACTACCATCTGAACCTACTATTATCTCATCTGTGCGTAAACTAAAAACACATTGAAACGGAATTTTACGGAATCATCTGTTTGAGACTGTTTGGGACAAGGACTATACAGCCTGTTTGGAAGCTGCGAAGCAACTAACTAACTAATACAAAAAGACAACACTAATACAAGACAGACTAAAATAGGATAAAACAATTAATAGTTCTCTTTTTATTAGTCAAGAGGTTAAAATGATTAAGTATACCTATTAATATAAAATTAGAGATGTGGTGGTTTTAAGGCACCTATTTTAATATTCATGCCTGTAACTGAAAAGAACGGATGTAACTGTATGCACCTGGAATGATAAGTGTAGTGATCCATGAGATAAAGTAAACACTTTATTTATTATACACAAGCAAGCACAGGAAACATTAAATTAAGACACTTTGTATTCAAACACTGCGCGCCAATATTGAAACCTAGGGACCTACCTACCTTTTCGCAATTTATTCAAATTCACACTCCTACTTTCTCAGAATGCAATACTATTCGGCTTTGTGATATAATCATTATAACGTAACTCGGCTTAGCCCGCGGCTCCGCTTGCGTGAATTCCCACATCCATCATATAGGTACCATCCCCAACCGTGGATCTTTTCAGGATAAAAAGACGTTATGTTCAAAGATATTCTCCAGCCCATGCTATTATCTATGCAAAATATCACGTCGATCCGTTGCTCTGTTGCAGCCTGAAAGAAGGACAAACCAACAAACACACCTCCGCATTTATAATGATGTAATTAGTTTATTCAGTTTATCTCAATGTAATAGTGTTGATCCAAATTGGTTTTATTCCGAGTGTAAATAAAGTAAATAAGTCTAAGAAGTAAGCGTATTGGGGCTATTCTATAAAAATATATTTTAAAACAGGTTTTTAAAATTGGGCTTAGTTCTTCTAAAAGCGATTTCAGTTTTTTTTATATAACAATCAATTATTTCATTGCAATCCATGGCGCGGCGCCCAGGCGGCCAAGGTGGTTAGGCAAGTTATGATTTGTTATGATAAGTTATGGGTGCGCTCAGACAACACCTACCTACACTACAACTCAATATAAGTAGGTAAGTACCTATTTAAAAAAAAATAACTTACTCTACATTGAATTACGATTATTATTTAAATAAATAAAAATGAAACGTTAATACTTATGTACTACCAACTTACGAACCTACCTAAAATTACAATTAAATTCGTAAGTAAGTAGGTAGGTATAGCGAAGATAGGTAGAATTAGGGAAGTATACCAAACAAACGCAACTAACAACGCCCAGGCACTCTTTCACAATAGCATATTGAAATTTGATATTGTATGTATATTATATGACAAGACAAGACAGCCTAAAGTTTTAATATTATGATGACTCCAACAGCGTCAGCCGCAGTCTTGACAATTCGACACGCTCCAATCAAGGTTCTCCAAACACCGCGTATGTTAATGACTCAAGCGCTCGATATGTATTCAAGCTGACTAGAATTCTCAATATCACACCACTATACAACACTTTTTAAATTCCACGCGTTGCATCGAGTTTCCTTCGCTGACTCATTGCGTGATCCATAGGTTTCCAAACGGAAATAAGCCAGGTTTATCTTGGAGTTCTTAGGAAGTCAAGGTTTTTGCTCCAAGCAAGTGTATTTGCGGAGAATGACTGCAATGGATATTGATCGCACCCAAATACAGCAGTTGAGACTTGAAGGACTCGTAGGTCCTCGAAGTTATTATTTTATTTTATTTATTTGAACACCAACAGAATATACACAATTACAATCAAATATAAATATAATAGTATTTGTTTTCTATATGCTATGAGCAATTATAGAAAGAGATGTAGACAGCATGCACAAGAGGGAGAGAGGAACAGTAAAAGAACTAATGAACATTACCTACTGATAAGCTAGCTAATGTAAATTCTTCGAATGAATGAGTCAATGAGTCCCAAGTCCCAATATGAAAGAAATCAGTTCTTTGAACCCAATGACGTTTCTACAAATGTTATTGTCTATACACTGGATCAACACTATTATGGGGTAACGAGGGTTAAATATGTAATGTTGTTGTTGAATTTGTTAATCTTTTATAATTATATTATTAGACTATGTTTATTTATAAATAAGCAAGTACATAGGTACCTACTATAAAACCATTTACTTTATATATTACTTTACTTTTTATACTTTTACTTTGTATATTTAATTACAGATGAAGACAATTATTTAGTCGATAATATGAGTATTGTAGGTACGTTTCCACCAGTTTATTTTAGGCGCAAATCGATGCAGTGAATTGGGGTTGCTTCCCCTCCGATTTTTCCCAATTTGCATGACTCAGTCAGTCAAGTGTACTCCAGTCCAGAGGGCTTCGTTATTCCGCGAACATAGATCGATATTCTTAAGTGACAATTCAGTTTTCCAATGCTGCCCAATTTCTTGAATAAGTTGTTGTTTTTTGAATAAGAAAATGTTGACATTTTTCATTTTCATTTTAAAGTTTTAGCAACCCCTCCTGGAGCCGAGTTTTGGATCCGGTACACTACGAAAGGGAAAGTAGATTTGTTAACGACTATCTACAGGAAATTTCTGATTGGCTCTATAGGCCAAAAGTTGGGGACGCTCATGTACAGCTACCGCAAGAAGATGGGATCACGGGGATTGGAAAAGAGGATAGAAGATAGGATGGGTTTTGATACATAGATAATGTTAAAATGTTCATTTGCGGGTAATAAGACTCATATTTGTTAGTATCACATACTTATTACCTACGTTAGTACTTAACCTAAGCTTAATACTAAGAAACTAGAAACTAGTTTTGGAGCAGTCGGGTTGGATGATGCTCGATGTTGAGATGTAAAGGTGCAACTCCAAGAACAATATTGATCCACAGCCAGCCCGATAGCTGTAGCTAGGCTATAAACATAAAGTCAACTTACTTACCTACCTACTTACAACATACCATCAGAAACCTCGAAATATGGTTAAGATTCGAATCACTTGAGTTAACAATGTTCTATTTAACTTGTGTGAGTCACCATTTTTTATTGATAAGTCAACGAGTAGTTTACATGTAAAACTCGCAATGTGTCATACACGTATAAACAATCAATACCAATTTAATATTTATTTTAGTAAGTAGGTACTGCTTTATCGTAAAATTTGAATGAAATTTTTAAGATATCAAAAACAAACCAATATTGTTGCTGTAATGCCATTATTTACTAGGGGCTTCGCCCGTGTGAAATATCGATAAACAGAAAAAAATTAATAGTCAAAATGGTACAGACGCTATGAGCTATAACTAAAAAACCGTTTGAGATATTGAGATAAAACATAGCCAATGCGGTAAGTTAGTGTACCATATACATCCCTGAAACTTTTATAAAAATCCGTTCAGCGATTTCGGAGTCTATTTGCGACAAAAAGCCGCCGACAGCCAGATAGACAGACCAACAAAAATTTTAAAAACGGCTGATATAGATTAGTAGGCATATACATAAATAGTATAATATTCCATTTATTTTTTTATTTTTTTGTAAAAAAATTATTACTTTGATAGTAGGTACCTACAACAGAGCGATGGGATAGGAAATTAAGATGAGGATAAAATATCAAAAACAATCTGTTAGTCAAGCGTTTTTAACAGAGACATCAATAATCTACCAGCTTGTACCCTTGACCCTCCACTCGGACCGGAGCTGTTGGCTCATTAGACGGAGGGGACAGAGCCGACAGAGGACCGTGGCTGACTCATCAGGGCTGACTCGTAGCGTATCGTAGTACGCACGCGCGTGACTCACCAGTGAAGGTACCAAGACCAGACTACTTCCGACAAATTACCACTCATGTACGACATATACAAAGATATTGGATTAGATCTGTAATGACTACCTAGTGTAATTTGAAGTATCTACATAAGGAGGTAATACATTATTTATTATGCCTTTTTAGTGTTCTGTAGGAGAAAGTACCTAAACGAGAAAAGGGAGAGATTTTTGTATGATTGTCAAATAGTAAGTAATCTTTCGAAATTAGGGGCAGCTGGCGCCATATGGCGGGGTATTATGGATAAAAATAAGATGAATAATAATTTCAACCAATATAGGTATGGACACGCCATTATGAAAAGGGGCATATTTTCTTGACATTTTTTTTGCAGAATACAGGTTGTTGTAATTTATTTTAATCCTCATATTTGAATAAATATTTCAATTAATAATTAAAAATAATTTATATTTCTTTAATTTTTGGTATATTTATAAAATTTATATTTAGATTACTAGTCAATTATTGCGAGCTTCAGACCTTAAGTTTGTAGTCAAAGTTGGTAGTCGTACCTACCTACATATTATGGCATACCTACGTGTTTATATATTAATCGAAGCCTACATTTTTGCCTTCATCATATAAGTGGTCAAAAAGTCATAATTATGCATCTGGAGTATTAAGATGAAGCATGTTAAGAGATAAGCGTACAATTCAAGCCATTCTAATTGATTATAAAGCATTTTATATTATTTTGTTTGCTGCAATGCGAATAACTTTCAAGTAAAGTCACGTTTTTTAATGTCAGCACATCTTTCACGCAGTGAAAGTCGAAATACCTACCTTCCAATTCGAATTGGCTAAACATCAAAGCATATATTATGATAAAATATCATTTATTACACATGCCTTCCAAATAATATATTCAGTTAATAGTCACTGAGCTTGGAATCAAAATTTATGTTTGAATAGCAATTATATTTTTGTTTACTGTAGCTATGGACTCCATTTTAGTTGTTAATCGTTTTTTCGAAAGTTTTGGAAAAAGCGGGTTCCTAGGTAAGTAGGTACTATGTAGGTACCTGCATAGTTATTGATCTGAAGTTAATCAAAATCATTAATGCACCAATGCATAAAATATAATACCTACTCGAACCTTATCTTACTAATATTATAAATGCTTAAATTAGTTTGCTTATTTGAAACCATGCAACCTCAGAATACTCTGTATTCTGAGCATGCAACCAATAGATCTTCATAAAATTTGGTAGAGGATAGTCTGAGTTACGTGACCTACGTGATGGGAAACGTTTTTAATTATTGATCGTAAATGTAACGCGGACTAAATCGCGGGCAACAACTAGTACTTTATAAATCTGCATTTGATATTGCTCAGGTAATATGCAGGAAGCCTCATGTGATTATAAAAATGAAGATAGATAAAGTATGCGACCACGACGAGACAAAAACCCGACTAATCAATAGACATAGACTTCAATAGAGGCCAAAGCAGGGCAACAACATGTTGAACAACATGAGTGAGAGCAGTTCAGCGACACCGTATTTTAGCCGGGTTCTTTTGCCTCCATGCAGACGATATCTTGAGGCACGGCAGTGCTCCTACCAAGACGCAAGGAACAAAAGAGGTGGTGCGTTGCAACGGTATCTATTGGAGAAGCGTAAATTCCAACGCTGCATACTTAATTTGGTCTAGATGGCCACTATAGAAGATATGTTTTTAGGAATTGAGGCATAATTGCATGACTATTGCATTATTGTATGAAATTCCATGCTGATGGTGAAATACATTAGAATGTATGAAACGGGTACATGCTATAAGATCGCATTAAAAAAATCTTATACAGATATAAAAATGTGCTTTAAATACATTTACGTTATGGTCAACTAACAGAATTTAGAGAGCAAAATGAATAATTACGGAGTTTTGTATAGAGCATTATGTACGGCCCTTTGATGTTATGGCCGTTTCCTAATACTACACTTAAATGTTATGTACAAAACGTATCAAAACTTTGTGATTTTAGTTTGTTTAATGTATTGTAACGAATGTAAATACCTTGATTCCTGACATCTCAAATATTTCAACTTCACATTTTGTCAAATCTTGGCTTCTTTTTACATGAAAGGTTTTAGGTGGTCGTTTTGAATGAATCGTTTTGTTACTACACACATCTACGAAATAACTTTTGCTTCAGTGTGCGTGCATCATGTACGTATACGGACCGTTGCCCGCGTGAACCAATCAAAGGCCAGAGTTTCCCTATGCCCATATATGGTAAAACCGTCGGTCTGCGGAGGGTGGGGAGGTTGGGCGAGTCCATCATTGATTGACATAAAATAATAACATTCCGATTTCAATTTTTGAAGATTTGTCTGTCATCTGTCGTACGTGTTTATAGGTTACTTTTGGTAAGTAATTTTGTATGGTATTTACTACAAAAAAACCGTAAATTTTATTAAAATTTAGCACTTGCAGAGGTCTATCAGGCGAGTCCATTATCGTGACGCCGGCAAACCAGCGTAGTGAAGCAAATCGACCTCCGCCACCGCAATCGAGCAGGCGACACTACCGGCCGTCCGGCATTTCTCACGAATCGGCAAGCATTTGCTGTTCTTTTGTCTTCTCTGCGGAGCAATCGTTGTTAGGTAAGTAATTTAAATGTTTTATTTATTTCAGCAAATAATCAAATCGTTAGAAAAATTGTGAAAAAAAATCTTAATGATAGGTTTTTTAAAACGGTAGACCAGTCAAATAAAAATTGTATTCTCTTTGACGATATTAGTGAATCATCCTGTACGTGTATATGTAGGTGTGTAAAATACCGCATCGCGCATACTGACTCCTTGAGTCGTACTATTGGAAATCTGGACCGGAGCCAACTCAGAATATGTACAAATACTTTCGCCGATGCAATGCAAAAGCACTGTGCCTATGTAGATAACGTGCTAAGGGATGATATTTTATGCGTGTAATTTAATTATATTACTAAAAATGGTGCTTGTGCACGTTGGATTGCCAGTGCTTAATGTAAAGGCGATTCAGAGATCTCGTTATCAAGTAGTAGTGCGCTATCAGCGGCGGCGAGGCGCGGGGGGGACGCGCAGGCTCTGCAGCGCAATACCATATATGGTTACGAAAACTCAGGATTTCTGCGATTGGTGGAGAGACAGCGGCGGTTGCGGGCCGGCGGGTAGGGGCGCTACGATAACCGGCCTCATTTATATACTCCGCGAACCCCGAACGGCGACATTCCACGAAGTGAGCTCGAGTTGAGGTGTTGTGCGGCATAACCGAGGCTGTGCAATAGCGATAGTAATTTATTTATTTTAATAGGACTATTTAATTAAAAGTAAGTTGACAAGAAGTGCAATAATTAAGTGTATCTTTGTGCATGAGTAGTGTAACGTGCAATAATAGTGCAAATAGTGAGTGCGGTCAGTGACACGCGGTGGCGGCCCGGGAGCGGCGGTTGCGGTAGGGCGTGGTCGGGCCGGGGTGGATTCAGACTTCCAAGTCTTGCATGGATTTTGGAAAGTGGCAATAAGCGCGTTCGACTTTTACATCTGTCGAGTCGCGCTTCTATCTCACCATCGCGCCGCGTCGCCGCCACGTCCGCTCGCCCCGTGGCTCGCCAGGCCCAGCCATATTTGGCCTCTGCGATTCCATCGCCCACTGACAACGAAGGCGTAAGCGCCCACCGCTTTACGACCTCTTTATCATTATGGGCATCTCTAATTATGTATAGAGGCATCTAGTTTTATAGTGAAATCGTTAACGATCGATATGTCTACGGTACTCCCAACGTAACATAGTACGACTGATTTACGTATGGTAACTGTTGTTCAATTTAATATTTTCTCTTGCAGACTAATTCAATATGTGCGACGAAGAAGTAGCCGCGCTGGTAGTGGACAATGGGTCCGGTATGTGCAAGGCCGG
>DWLO01001971.1:0-13551 GCA_018245335.1 Dalla quadristriga | reverse complement strand
AGGTAACAAAGGGAAATAGGAAACGCTAAAATGGGACGCACTGAAAACCAGTGGCTGAGGTCTTGTACCACAGCATAAGTGCGTTCCAATTGACGTCACACTACGCACACATTTCCTTTTTATATCCAGATTGCTTTTTGTTATTATTATTATTTCTATTTTAAATCTTTTTTGGCAACATTTCTTGTTATTATTATTATTGTATTGTTGGGTGGCAGATCATTAATTTCAATTTGCGATAGGCAGGTACATCTTAACCGGGACGGCAAAAAATCAATTATAAATTCTAAATTCATTATGTGAAAGGTAGCTTTGTAAAAATCTATCAGCCAACCGTGATAATAAATAAATAAAAATCCAAAGTTCGAATTCTGACTTTTCCAAGTATTGTCAGTTTTAAGCAATTAATTATCAATTGGTTAAACAATCTAGAAAACGAATTGTTGTTCGCTGATCGCTATTAGTTAGTCCAGTTAATATTCAGTCCTATGAAAAGATGGTCCCTATTCATTTGGCATTTTGGGTAGTGAGCTAATTGCATCTTTTATAAGCGTGACAGGAAACTACAAGTTTCCAGCCAAAGCACAAATTATGGATAAACAATGGCTTAACGGCAGAAATTAAAGTCGGGACATAGATTGTTATTCTAACATCATTAGATGATAATAAGTTTTATCACTTATTTTCCAACGACATTAATAAAGATGTTATAGATAGTAATGTAAACCACTGAACCATGTTAATTTTACAAAGCATCATCATGCTAAGATCCAATTTAAAAACCAACATGACGCGACTTAACATTATCGAATATCCCATCGAGGTGGAATAAATTGCTTTTTAAAATACGGTCGCACCAATATTATTGACAATAAGTTCGAATGTATATCAATAAGGGTTTCGCCCACCTCATCAACATAATATGTTTACACAAAGGCGAGGAATGGAGGAATGCGTCGGTAGTGTGGTGGATGCGATAGCATTGTCGCTCCAAGTCATCGATGAGTGCCTTTGATACTGATCGCTAAGAAAAAAGGTCGCCCGACCCGGCGAAGAAAACCATCTCTCTTTTACGCTTGCCTTCATCCGAATTCAATAAACTTTTGACCCTAAAACCAGATACGTAAAGGCTTTATATTGTATTGCACAGGTTGCAAGTTTAAGTTGGTCATAGTACAAGCTTATTTCATTTAAAATCACTGGTGACTCATTCGATTTCTACTAGTTTTTTTTTGAGCTCTCGAATCGAATTGGATCCTTGTAAATGGCTGTTTATGCGATTGAATTAAATGTGTCGATGGGGGCATAGGATACTAAAGCAGTACGAGTAAATTCTATTACATATGTTTCTGTTCTCATGCGTATTAACACAAGATACATTTTTCCAATGTATTTACAATTTAGAACTGAGTACGGTTGTCCTGGCAAGGTGCTACTTCCTATTTCTGCCACGAATTCTACTCCGCTTCCATTTCTACTTTTACTCTACTACTCATTTTCTTTTTGTGATCATCATCAATATTTCTAGCTTTCCTAGTTATTGGTGGTTTTTCCAAGTGGTAGGACCTGTATACGGTTTGCCTGATGCAGTGCAACATAGTGTTAAAATTAATGTTAAAAAAATCATTGTAAATTAATATTTTCAATAAGTAATTACTATCATTATTATCTGTTATTTTGCACAACTATTATAGACAGAAGTGTAGGACACCTTAAAGTGTATTCATCTGAACTTGTAAACTATGTTCTGGCAAATAAATAGATATCAAATTTCGGCTATGAAACCATTGTTTTCAAGCATATTATTATGTTTCCGTAAAAATGGTGCGGTTCCTGGAATACTTTTAAGGAGAATATCTCAGTCCTTGGGCGTAGTATCTATAAGCATATAAGTAACGTATTGTATGTGTTATCATTTGAAAATCTAAATACTACTTAACTAATACTAACTGGAATATTACTAATTACTTAATACAAATAGCGCAAGGTAGTATTGCACTAACAATCTTGTTCCTACTTAAAATCCTATTCCATGCCACCTAATAGTGGTACTAATAAAATTAATACTAACGTAACTAACACTAACAGCACATATGGCGTAATAGTTACTATGTAGCTAACAATTCTATTCCTGCAGTATTAATCGAGGTTTGTATCTGATTCTTACTTAATAGGAAGGTACTTGGTACACGTAAAAATAATTAACCATTCCCATTAGTCTTACCGTATAGTCTTACCAGTAGGACTACACACGAAACTACAAACTCAACTCAACTACTAGGGCTGCTCTGAAAACCAGCGCTGCAGATTTTTGCACGGCCTGCAGCTAAAGCTGAGTGCAGACCCTTTTGTTGCGACCAGGGCAACATAGATAAGTTATTGTCATTAATTGATATTGTATTAAATGGTATTTTATTATCTGTATTTCTTTCTTCCAAAATTCCGGACCATTCCAGTACCTTCCTAAAATAATGTCATGTTAACATTGACACCTCAATTGGTGTGCGTAATCGTCTTCCATGTCATTGGATATACTAGTAGTAAGCCGCTTAGTCGATAAGTAGTTTACCGCGACACCTTTATAAAGCGTGAAAGGAAAATGGACGTAAAAATATAACTTTCTGTTTTATTGAACTAACCAACTTTGCCCTGTTTGGTAAACTCTGCCTGCGGAGTCTCTTATCTTGGTATCCGAGGTGCTGGGTTCAATTCCCAGTTGAACCAGGTGTTTTTATTTATTTCGGCGATTAAATTTCATAAGCCTCAGTTAGCCTTAGTTGCCTGACAATGAACGATTATTACAATTAACGAAAAATGTGTTTCCGAAGATTTGAGAACCATAAAGTTGACTCATCCATCCATCCATCAGCCTTTAGAGGTCCACTGCTGAACATAGGCCTCCCCTAATCGACGCCACTCCAACCGGTCCTGTGCCCTCTGAATCCAGCGGTTTCCCACTGTTTTCTTCAGGGGCGGCCTGTGCTCCTTTTTCCGAGTCGTGGTCTCTATTCGAGGACCTTTCTTTCCCACCGGTTATCAGTAAAGTTGACTAGTTACTAGTAACAAAGTATATTTTATTTGACCAATTAGCGAAATTACGGAAACGTGACCGAAAGAAAGTTTGTTCTTTCATTCAATGGACTAGACTTGGGTACCTAATGGAAACGGGGAGAAACTAACAATTAGGCAATTAGTGTGGAATGGTCGCCAAATAATTAGGTAATATTGATAAAATTAAGATAAGTATAGCATTAGGAGGCGTCATTGTGCTTTGTATTCAGCAGGACAACTGCTACAGGATTCAAAGAAACGGGTCCGCATTGTTCCGGTTTTATATGTTTTCGTATCAATGTTAGTAAGATACAATTACACAACTACATTACATAACTTATACCAACTAACAGTAGTAGTAGTAGGAGGAATATTTTTATTTGCAGACTTACTAAACATAATAATATGTGATAAAAAAAAGATAAAATTAAAAAAAATAAACTTACGCTTAGCACCCCGTAGACGCTCCGTGACGATTCTGTGGCGTGTTGGTTTGTAACCCTGACTAACGAGCGGCGGGTTCCGGGTTCGATCCCCGGCCGAGGCAGACATTAAAATGTATTTGGCAGATAAATGTTTGTACTGGGATCTTGGGCGTAAAAATGTGTATTTTACTATGTGTGTCCATCACCCGTACCACAGGGAACCCTACTGCGACGGTGTGAATATGTAGGCGTGTAAGCTTTTATAAGTAGCGCAAATTTTAAATAAAATAATAATAATTTATAAAAACAGGTGATATAGTCCATAATTTGTTGTTAGTAAAAATTTGGCTTACCTTATCTTAGTATTGTTAGTGATAACATATTTAAATTATGTTGAAAAAATATGCAGATAAGGCACTAGGAATCAGATGGTTCGTGTAATTAATTAATCCAGGGCCCGGGTTCTCCTCACAAACGAGGAGGCTTATTATTGCATCAAATATATGAAGTCTGCTGTGGGATATGAGTTCAACGTTGATAGATTTTAAATTTTTTTTTGTACAATTTAGATTTTTCATTAGCTAGGGATCAAATATCATTATGTTTATTTTCACTTTGAGGTAGGTATATTTTTATAAACTAAATATGATTACATAAAAAACATTTGTTCACACTTGGCTCACAGACCAAGCCTTAGCTAATTAAAACGTTTAATTTCCTCAAACCATTTTCTCAAAGAAGCAATGTGACCCAAGCAACTAAACAGAAGCTAATGTCCCAATAATCGTTATCGTACAGATAAGTACGCAGTTGCCTCAGAAATGCCTTGCCAACTGCCTTGATCGTGCCGTCTAATTGCCCAGTGTATAGACGTTTTACAACTGCCGGATTTATTGCTATGTGTGAGTTTGAAAACCAGACGGATTCAGCAATACTGAGCGGTTTATTTTTGTTGAGACTACACTACTATCGTGTAATTTATGTTACAAATCGTTTTTGAAGAGTTCAGAGTTAAAACAGCCCGTGATAACTAAAGACTGTAAAACTAATAGCACAGTGCCATAGAACAATATTTTTTTGGAATGAAGCGGGATATTATAAAAATCAAATCAAAGGAAAACTGTTCAGGCATACATTAAGAAAATAATAAATAGATAAATCCACCTTTAGAACGCATCAAAGCAAATCAAAGTGCTGAGGAAGCATCTGTTTCATGTTGAAGCATGACAGACAAACAGACATAGGACATTAACATTTTCACACAACTTTTTATACTTCCGTTAAAAAAACGGGTCGCGTCATATTAAATTTAAATTACCCACTATCGCACTTCCCATCGCATATCGTTACGGTTTTGAATAATGTATGTGTTGAATAAATAAAGGTGCGGTTGTGTGCGCCCCACCTTATGTATGACGGCCCAAAAGATACGCCCATGTATGTAGGCATTCTGTTTCACAAAAGGACGTCCATTCAAGTGACCATAAATTATCCGTGTCTAATATTTCGTTTAAATAATAATATGATCGTCGTTTTTGACTCTTAATACATTTTTGAATTGTTTGTGTCTCATACGCTTCTGTTAACAAGAAGCAGAGAAAATCTTCATTGTTATTTCACGTTTGCAGTTAAGGGCATAAAATGTATGTTAAATAACTCCCTACTGAAGAACACACGTCACAATGAATGTGGAACTGTGAATGTCAATTGGTTATTGGTGTAGTTTAAATAGCATAGCGTCGTAGCGGTAGTGCATTTATTATGTGGTTTTTAATACATACTATATGGCCCCGTCCGTCCCACTTTATTTTACCAAAACTAAATCCATCTACGAGCAGTATATCAAATTCGTAATATAACACCTAAAACACATTCTATCGAATTCATAAGGTTTCACAAACAAGTGACACACCAGCGGGCGAGGCGACGCGGCGATGTGTCATACCGCAAACAAGACAACTAGAAGCGAATAAAATGTTTATGAAAATACTCGTATTAAATACTAGCTGTATAGAGGCTCCAGAGTACTTATAAAACTCTTCTTTTATCTCTTAAATTTTTAGTACCTAGTGAGTTGCTTAACAATATGCCTTTCTTTTAATAGGGACAAGAACGATAATTAACCGAACGCGTTAAGGTCAACCGAGATTCTACGCAAGTAATAAAAGAAATGAGGAGGAATATATTTATACATATTTTTATTTTATACCGAAAAAATTACCGGTGCATTTATTTACTTTAGCATCATAATGTCTTTTTATACCATTACAATTTTATGTTGTAGCCTTTGTTTCATATAAACATTATAGTTATACAAAATACATTTCAATCTCTCTAGCATTCTCCTGGCATCAGTGAAACAGTACCCTTATCTTCGTCGACATTTTTGATTTTTAGGCGAAAAAAATATCGGTTACAGCGGAAATAAAGTTAAGTGACGTGGAAACTGTCTTTGCTGAGACATTGGAATCCATTAAGGTGTAAAGTGACTCGGTGTGACGTAGCCCACCTTCCTGACATTTATGACGTCATTAGTTTTTAGTGGCATCCACGCGTTTATCGCAGGGCTTCAGAAATTGGATTATTCAACCGAATTTGCTTACGACCGTAGATAGACGTATAATCTTAGTTACCTATGAAGATTATCCACCTAGCTTATACTTTAACAGCTACAGTTAAATATAATATCAAACGAACTTACCTGTGAGGGAAGTTCGATGATTATTATAATATAGTGATTCCCCCGTGTTTATGCCTTTCGCGATTCTATTTGATCCTTTTGGGTTAAGATGACGATTTCAAGACCTTGTAACATGAATCAGATTTTATTATAACAAATTTTACGCAATAATCACTAGAATAATATGTAATTTTGTTGAACATTAGCTCATAATAAAATAATAAAGATAGTTAGTTACAAACGACACTATTATTAATACTAAAATCGATAAGCATATTTTTTATTTTCTCGTTGTTTCTACGAGTACAGTTGCAGAGAGAAAATCTTTTATTTATGTATCTACTACAATTTAACATGTAGTAATGTAGTAACAACGGTGATAAAATATTTTCTGACAGAACTGCTTATGCATCCCTTATTAAATAAACCAATAAAGTCCTTATTAAATCTGCTAATGAGCACAAATATTAAATTTCAATTTTGAATACTATTACCAAAATTTTAATATTTATAATTTTGGTTGACACGAATTTACATCATAATAATATCACATGACATATGTTGGATAAGTAACAAGTAACAAGGGTGAATAATTTCAGTTCAAAGGTTTTTACGGGTGTAAAATATTATTTATAACATGTACAATGTACATTACACGTAGGTATTTACATGTTTTGTTAATGTATTAATGGATATTACACTTTACACTTATTTAAATTACTTATAAACTTGTGTCTCATATCGTATAACATTTGGTCTTTACTTTACAGCAGCAAAAAACTGTTAGTATATGCAACCGCTTACAGCCAACTAAGAAACTTCTTGGTCATACGGCTGTCATCGCGGCTGAGCTACAGGATGTTTAGTTAGTCCACAATAAATAGGTACCTAACAAGTTAACCTAGTCCATAATAGTCAACTTGTCGAAGTTTTCTGGCCTTTTCTTCCAATCTAGTAGAGAGCGGGTTAAATGCCTATTAGTTCTCATAGTATTTCCATTGCAATACTCTGTGGGTTTACGTTTATTATGTAATTTATTCGCTTTATTCGCAGCCCGCAGGCACTGGATGACATGCTTAGACGCTGGTGAATTATATCGTGAAATATTTTACGATGTTTGCCTCGCATTCAGTCCAAGAATTACTTTGATTACAACAAACACGCAATATTGCTTGTTTTTGTGTTGTCTCTCAGAAACAGTTTTATTTCGTACCGTTGGTTGCAGATGAAAAGTAATCAAGTTTATTGAGCATAGCTCATCAAATCTAGCTGATTCATTAGTATACTAACGTACAAACTCACTGACCGACGTCCAATATTCAATGGCTAACAAATGGATATTCGATAAATGGGTATCATAAAAAGCTATCACCTGTCTCGTTTCCTTAGAGGCGGCGCGTTCTGTAGCTCGTAATTAATAAAAAATAAAAACTGGCGAGTGAAGGCCTAAAACGCATTTAATTCTTGATAAGGGTAACAAATTGGATAAAGATAGCACGGCTCGGAGACAGCAAGATCGTAAGTGCATTGCCGTGATAACTCATGTGTGAGTCCGCGAGGATAACATGGATGCGGTTACACGGGATCCTTTACTATTAAAATATATACGTTGTTAGCCTTAGGAATCCTATTAATATTATAAACTAGGAAGTTCTCGATACATCGTCGGCGTGAAAGTTCTAAATTTAAACGTCCCTGAAAATTTCATCCAAATTCGTTAAGCGGTTTCAGAGCCAATTCGTGACATAAAATAACGCAGACAGACAGACCGCGAGGCAAAAAGACCGTCAAACAAGCAGACAGAAATTGTAAAAACGGTTGATTATGTTTAGATGTCATATAAATAGCTTAATTTTAATATCACAGACAGACACTGCAAATTTTATTTATTGCTAAGATAAGGTTCGAAAGTTTGACATGATGGATGGATCGATGTTGGAAACTCAGTACCTAACACAAAAACTACTGAACGCATTCAATGAAATTTGGTGTGAATCCTAGCATCCTACTAATATTATAAATGCGGAAGTTAGTATGATTATTACTCAATCAAGCTAATAATTTTATGTTACAATTAAATACTTACTTACGTAATAACATAACATCAATTTGCAATATTGCTTGATCAATATTATCCTTTCATTTGTCCTTCGAGTCCAACTTAACGTCCTCGTATCAATGATGTTTGTAATCTGAAAATGTCAAACGTATTTAATTTGAATATCATCTCTTATCTCATTTCTTACTTTAAATTTATCGATGGAGTGCCTATCGAGAGGATAAGAGGTATCTACATTGTATTGTATTATGGGAAATAAGTGCCTCTTTGTGAGGTCATTTTTTAAGGATGTTACTTGGGTTTTAAGAACAACAATTTTAAGGGTAAACAATGCAAAAAAAATCTGACGTGGCTCGGTACACAAATCAGTTAACTGGACTAACACCTGTACTACTGGCACAAGACGAAAATAACAAATTAATCGTAATAATATATCTGTAATGACTATCAAATCAAATTTATATTTCCACGTATAAAGTTTTAATTTTGGAAGAACTCGAAATTCGATAAAGGCATGCAAGATAAACACTGTGGTAAATGGAAACAGACTAACATAATAATAATATATATATATAGTTTAAGAAATTCGTGATCCGTAGACACAAAGATTACCGACATAGATCGCAAAGCATGTCACGTCTTTCGATAAACTGATAACCGTTGGGATAAAAAGGTCCTCAAATGGAGACCACGACTCGGAAAAAGGAGCACAGGTCATCCCCCAGCTAGGTGGAAAGACGACCTTAGGAAGACAGCAAGAAATTGCTTAATTTAGAGAGCATAGGACCAGGTGGAGTGGCGTCGACTAGGGGAGACCAGTGGATAGCAGTTGACCTCTAAACACTGACGGATGGACGGAAGGTTGGATGGATCGGTACCTAACCCTAAAAAAATTATACTAGTACTAAAATTAACAACAAGTACCATTAATTTTATTCTATACATAAATCTATTCATTAAGTAATCCGCCCACCTTATGCTTCTTAATTTATCACAGCATTGAATATATTTCTTTGCATTTTACCCATTATATTTATACGAATTTATTGATTGATCTGTAGACCTACCATTCTTTATTACCTGACCTACCTTTTCTTCTATTATGTCCTTCACCCAAAGGTTGTCTGGAAGAGATCGCTCTATAGCGATAAGACCGCCTTTCGTACTGTGTCTTCTGTTTATATTACTTGCTGTAATTACTTTGTGTGTACAATAAAGAGTATTTTATACAATAAATATGAAAACAATCATAACATGTTCATAGTAAGCATACATAGTAATAGTAAGCATCCAGTGGACCATTTAGACTCGATTCACGTCAAAGTGACCTTTACTTATATCAAGTAATCTCCGTACCTATATCATTCGATAAGTATACGGGGGACCAAGAGTACGTACGAACAAGATTTTATCCGCGTATCGCACACAAAAGGCGGTACGCAATATGTGAATAGGAGCGATATATCAAGGCACTAAGAAGTTCGATAGCACACTTTGTTGTTCCGAGATCCATCTGCCACTAATACTAATGCCCCTTTGTGTAGTCCGGGAGTGTCGTGATACGAATCTGTATTCTGGCCATCGCGACCGTTCAATCATCTCGCGTGATGTATGCTGTTCTAGGCTTACGAAGGCTTTGATGCCATTTCGATAATTTTGTCGGAGAATTTTATTATGCACTGCTATGACCCGATGTTGGATGGCTCGAGTTTTAGTCGGTTTTAATTGAAAATGCAGAAACGGTTACATTTTTCTTGTGGCTCGTTGATAGCGAAATATATCCGGCGGAAACCTGCATGTCTGAGAGTTCATCAAAATGTTCTCAAACGCATGTTAAGTCTTCCAATCCGCAATAGGCCAGCGTGGTGGACTACACCCTAACCCTTCTCATTCTGTGAGACCCGTAACGATGAGCATATATTGTGAATACTTTTAAACAGTTGATTGACATCATTTACCGACCAACGATCTTCCATAAACCGACATAATTATTATTATTGTCATCATAAAAAGTGAAAATTAGAAATATATTTATTTATTCATTTCACACTTTATAGCAAAACCTTATCTAGGATTACAAAGGGCGGACTAAATGCCAAATGGCACTCTCCAAAAGTCAATTGTAACTATAAAAGTACATGGCTGAAAACAATAGGATGACACGGCTGAAATACCATGTTTATGCTGTCATATTTTATCTGTATAAAATATTGGTCTTTGATAGCAATTTTGTATTCCATAAACAGGTTGTTCCAAGCGCCGGATCTGTTTTATTGTCATATGTCACGAAATCAGCTCATAAAAACTGTTAGTGCCATGAATTTTCCAGATGTTTTTGTTGATTTGCATAATCACAGTAGGTACTTCTCGACTGGATGTACACGTCGCTAAAGAATAAAATAGATTATGCTGCATATTAAAAGTGCGTTTGTACAAATAACAATAATAATAAATAATCATTATGGAATATAAATGGCATCTATCTAAACTGACTTTTGTGATACTTCTTTATCCGTAGTAGGGGATAAAAAAATGGTATGGCGCAAGGAAGAAAATGTTGGTTAGGGAATTGATATATTTTGTGTGTGTGTGTCCTTTATTTATTAACTTTGTTTCTTTTAATTTATTTTAAATTCTAATAATAATCAACACCGTATACATTTTCAAACACCTTAAAAATATTATGTTAGAAAGGATTTTTTTAATATAGATGGATGGATATAGATGGATTTTCGCTACTTCTTTACGAAAATTAACTTAAGTCCTTTTCAAAAGCCACTATTTTCAAAACCAGTTCCCAGTGGCACGAGTAGTCATACTCCAGTGCCAAAGTTGCGTGTGCACAGACCATCACTGAGCTTATTAAAACGTTATTGATGACTTGGTACCGTCCAAATACCTATCTCCTAATCAGGTTCATGACGTTTTCATGTTGGATATATGAAACTACCGTTGCTGAGTTTATAAATGCGGGTGTTATCAGTTTTTTTATGATATCGGTTACATAGCCGATATGAAATTTCATATCGTTAAGAAAAACCGTTTTCAGATATCGGTATGGAAAACGGTTCGCTTACCGTTTGTCCAATTATAGTTGCCGATATTCGCCTCGTCTCATTTACAGGACCAGCAGCGTCATCAGTTAACACATAGGCGGCGAATGTCAAGTAGGCAGCCGATACAAGCTTCGTCTCGTTTTAACCACGGGCAGCGTCATCAGTTAGACAGAGGCTACGCTAGAACTTACGCTACGAGTGGTTTGCGTTTCATTTGAGCGTTATTGTTATAACCGTTTTTCGTGTGGGGACTATCGATACGATATGACATCAAAGTAACCGTTTTTGGTTACGTTTTGTTATATTGAATTACGTAGACATGACATTTACTAAGTCTCAAATTGCTTGCCAGCTGGTAGAACCAGCATACGCCAGTTCGCCCGGGGCGGTACCACAGCCACACCAATTTTTGCAGTGAAATAATTGTTTCCCAACAGTTGTGTTCCGGTTCGAATCGTGCGAATGACGGTTACACTTGTACATAGGGCGATCACCCCAGTCCTCAAGGATAGCAACGCATCTGCGACCAGCTTCTAATAGGATAAATGCTAACGATTACTAACTGGACGATTATTAATATTTACTAACAGGAGTAACTCACACTATGAGTAACATTTCTAACACCGGTGGGTGTTATAAATGTTCTGTTACTAACGAATACCTACAACTAAAATTCTTATGAACTCCTAATATTAATAGGACTACAAACTAACTAACAGTCCATCATGCAGTCCTATTTGAAGTCTGTCAAAGATTTCCATGGGTTACATGCACGTTTGCTATTATCATCACATAAGGAAACCTGTGGCATCGACCACATACACCCATCACCCATATTTTTTATCACATAACTTCACCGGCCTATGAGAGTCTGCTAAGAATATTATTATAATAATATGCACTACTGAAATATGGATCGTTTTAAATCGTTTATTGGGGCGTATTACTGACCGTGTACCAACCATAATTTCTTCCTACATGTGTGAAATTTATTGCGTACCAACGTAAAAACGAGCAGCAACACTAAGGTGACCATAATATATGTGAATAAATCAGGGTCCAGAACTAAGGTATAAAATTTATTTATTAAATCATTAAAACCATACAATAAAGTACAGACACTAAGGCGGACTTAATGCTTGAAGCATTCTCTGCCAGTCAACCTTCGGCCAGTAATAAATTATAAGTATAATATCATACACTGCATATTCTCTACTACCGACTTACTGTTCAAAGTTTCTATTAATAAACGAGTCTTTGTCCGCGTTTTCACCCGCGTAAAATTCTTATAGAAACCGTGCATTTTTCCGGGATAAAGTAAGTAAAGTAGTCTATTTCACTCCCCGGCCTATTAACTACCTCTATGCTAAAAATCACGCTGATCTGTCACTCGGTTGCTTCGTGGTAGAAGGACAAACACAGAAATCTACAAATACTCTTCATAGGCATAATGAGGCATAAAGTTGTAACAATTTAAATGTAGTAAAGAAGAAAGCATGAGTTTTATCAAGTTAGTTTTTATTTACTTAGATGAAGCCATCCATGTCCACTAATTGATTTAATTGGTTGAAAATAAGGGAAAATTTGAAAATAACCTGTAGTATGGTAACATTACACAGAGTTGGCTTTACAATTTATGTGTGGCGAGTCCCCTATACGGGGCTTAATGAGTGTTACCTGTCCGCGTTTCATATTTGTAAATATGATTTTTGAGTAATTAGAACGTTTGCCGTCTGATTTATACGGTTAAAGCGTCCCTTTTTAATTTGTAAAGGACACACTGACTGCGTAAAGTATATTTTTAATGCGTTTACTCGTATGAAGTGTACCGTTTTCAACCTCGCTCTTTTACAATGCGTGGGTACCTAGTAATTATTTGATGCTTGAATTTTGATAAAATGTTTTAAGGGAGGAAGAGATTTTGTAAAATTAAAGTGACTTCAACACCCTTAATCATTAAAAAGTAAAATTAAAAATGTAAGTCGTAGTAGTGTAACAGATTAATTAAATATGATACAGTAATTAAATATATATTTCTTTATTTACTGTTCTAAATAATATGTATGTATGTGTTCACTTGTATTAGGCAATGCGACTCTATGTGTAGTTCCATATCTGGATCCATCGCTTATACCCACTTAATAATAATATAATATATTCTTATACTTTCATAGCAACTGTCATCTAGTAGGTACCTGATAACGTGCGTTCTTTTGAGATCCCGGAGCCTTCCTGCATGCGCTGGATGGCTGTCGAGGGGGTTTTAGTGGGTAAAAATCT
>DWLO01001970.1:0-13553 GCA_018245335.1 Dalla quadristriga | reverse complement strand
GTAAAAAAAAATTTATGTTCAAGCGTGCATTCACTATAGCCATCTCACCATTTATGTACATGAAATAGTTTCATCACTGTCATTTTAAAACTGCATAGTGTTCCGTGCGCTTCATTTTAAAGTCGAGATCGAGGATAAAGGTTCGAGATATTCTCCTAAGGATCCTCCGAACGATGGAACTTCATTATACCTACGACGAAGCTTGAATTGAGTAACTCCTGTTGAAACAGGAACGTTAGTGCCGATAGCACCTGAACGCTCATGTGTGACCTGATTTTACTTGATAACAAGTTCGTTGCAGCACGGATAGTGAGCACAAGCGAGACCTTGTACCCAACTAAGTACTAAATTAATGCCTACAACCCGCCAACTCGCATTGCAGTAAGCGTGGTTTCGACGAAAATCATAAATTGGATTGGACAATTTTCTACTCCGCCATTTTGATCATTTGCGCGCCCACTGATCAAACATGAATAATTCACTGGCGTCTATCAATATTACCAATGTTCGGAAAATGATCGCGCAAAAAAAAAATCATAACGATGGACAAGACTGCCAAAATTTCCAGGCGTTTCTTTTCTAACACAATACAATACAAATATACTTCATTGCACACTATAAGAAAGAAATACATTGAGTATGCAAAAGGCGATCTAATAGCTGATAGCGATCTATTCCAGATAACCTTTGGGCAAGAGAGGACTTTCAAGAAAGACATGAATCTTGGCCATTTTTTCTGTGTGTCTGGTAGCCGCAACACTAACAGTCGTAGTGCAGAGGAAGCGTGAAAGCGTTTATTATATTTTATTACATATTGCAAGCACATATAAGATAATACGAACATTGCAAACGAATAGCCAGAGTTTGAATTGCTCCAATCAACACAACTTGTTAACCAGCTATTATTGACGTACAAGGCGGGGCAAGCATTTATTTGTCAAATAGGTCGGCCACATCGGACGGTCTCAGGTCAACGTTTACTAACGACCACGACACAGGGAATTCCAATAGGAAGGTACACTCACACCGCCACATCACATTCTGTATTCACTAGTAGTATCAAATATAACAACGTCAAATCATAGTTTTAGTTACCCCAACGAAACTTTGAAAATGTTTGAAAAGTTTTTGAGGATGGATATATAATTGTTACTCAATCACGGAAACGCCACTGAAAGAATTCTTATAAAAGGTGTAGATTATAGCTTGGATTCTGGAAGAGGACATTTGTTACTCTTTAAAAAAATGCTCCATAAGGAGGTAGAACAAGGTATGATACTATATGGGAAAACGAATGGGAAACGTACCTACGTTTTTATGTGTATATGTGTTTGTGTATTTATGTATATTTTATGTAAGATACATCTAGATATGAGTATGTATGTCTGCAAGGAAGTATAAATTATAAGAATTTTTAAACAGTGTCAGTCGTACTTATAGTATTTTTAATCTTATTGATTTCATGACCGCCATTGTTGTTCCCTCATTTCCCGAAGGTTGCCTGGCAGAAAATGGTATATCCTAGTATTTGTAATTGCACACACAATAAAGAGATTGCACGTAAGTAATGCCGCGGGTATAGTCCAGTGATGTATCGTTGCGTTTGTGTGTATAAAATAACGATAAAAGTACCTAGTTGTTTTTATAAAATGTAAATTGGGTCCGCTCCGAATAAATTAATACACCAGGTATGTTTCTTTTTAATTTTCCAATAAATCAGGAAACTGTTCACTAACTGCTCGTAACACGTACGCCGTTGTACATACCAAAGAGAAGTGGTGTGTAAGGCCCTGTTCGCACTCGAAAGCCTGAGGCTGAAAGGTTTGCTTTATAATTGCAAATGTATGAAGAAAGAAACTGTGTGCATAATAAATGGGACAGGATAGTTTATAGCTCCTGATTTCAACTTCAGATTAAAAGGGTAATAAGTAAAGTTAGTAAAGATGATAAAGTATTATAGGTTGGAGTAGTTTTTGTATAGTATTATTATAGGTTGATTGTATGCCCGTCTGATTTTATGGTATATCTGTAGGTGCTGCCTTACCGACATATCAATACTTTATACTTTTTCTTATGAGATGCCCAAAGGTTTCATACACCTGTCTAGATAGAGCATTTTACTTTTAAAAACGTCACCAAAAATACATACTAACATGGGGTTCTTTCCCTTAGTCATTCGAAATTTATCAATGTGTGCGTCATCGAAAATTTGAGCCTAAACAGTTTTTTCCGGTAGCTGCTAATCGTTATCTAGCGTCTGAGTAGAAATGATGCAGACCTGGCTCTGTCATTTGTTTCAAAAAAATTACACACTTAATTAGGGACAAAATTATTGTCCGCCCGCAGGGTCCACCTCAGCACTATAACGAAAGCAAGACCGTTGTGAACTATTATTTGTTGTAACATCAGAATCTTTTGTAAACATACTGTTAACAATAAACGTTTTTCATTTCGTTTCTTCCCAATTTTGATTTTGTGCATTTTCCAGCTCTAGTAGACCATTGCTCAAATTATTGTATTGTTGCCTTCTTTGGTTGCAGCCTTACAGTAACGGTGCGTGTTGCATGGCAAAGGAATAGCGAAAACATAATTCATTTCACAATCTAATACTAAAGGTTATGTCGCGACCTTAAAAGATCCAATTGTAATATATAGGATTGAATTTATTATTTATAACCAGTAGATTTTTCACGAAAACTAGCATAATACAGAAACCAGTTTGACACCACTTACATGACAATATGAATTCCAAAATAAATCAGATACAATATTGAATTTGTGGAATTGCAGCGGCACCTTCCCACTGTTGCTACGATGTGAGATGAAGGGATATGTATCTCTCGTAGTTTAAGTGGCCAATCCTAGCTCAATTCTCAGACGCTTCATGATTACAGACTGCTGAGAACACAGTGGGACGTGTCTTGTACTAGGATGCGGAGATTCGTTCCATTCTAGCACACTAAGTTACATTCCGACTATAAAATAAACTCAAACGCTGCGTAATTCAGAAATGGCTGCAATCCATAGTGGCTCACTGCAAGGCTCGGTTCTCTCCTCATAACTGAGGTGGCCAGGAATTTACTCCGCCTCGCTGCTCCAATGCGGGTTGGTGGAGGGTAATTTAGAAATACGTGTAGCAATGCTTCCTTTCCTTTTTGAAGCTCTTGAGGGGAATCAGGGGATGAAAGTTTGTAGACAAGGAAAACTTTTACGCGTGTAGTTCTATCATATAAACCGACTAGTAAACCAACTTGTCACTCACTAACAAGTCTTTTTTTTAAGCCGTTAAAGGGAATCAGGGGATAATGTTTGCATGGAAAACTTTAACGCGTGTAATTCTATCATATAAACCAACCGGGAATCCAACTTGTCACTCACTACCAAGTGGGCCATTGACCCAAGCTGGTTGTATCATTATAAATATAAAGAAGGCTGTAATACTTCGGGCGAGTTTCCAGCGGTCTCCATCGTCATTATAATAAAATTATCAGACTATTCGTAGACTCGCTCATTACGGCCTCTTCTTTATACATCCGAGACCCGGCCGAGGTTAGCAACAGGAGGTAGCCAGGGCACCGGTTGTATTATTCGAGACTTTCCATCATTTGCAATGCTTGAAATTCGGGTACAGATTCTGGCACTGTCATAAATGTCAAACTGGGATATGTCTGCCACGTAGCCAAATTCTCGCGTCTACGGAGTTTACGGAGTAAAATCGTCATTGTAAATTCATTCATATATCTATTTTTGTTGGTTTTATCTATCTCTATCTATTATGTATTCTTACAAAACAATCAAAATATCTGCGAAAAAATGTCAGTGTTCATACGCAAGTTCTTCTTCTTCTCCGCTACACTCTTGCCAAAGCGGTCATGGTCATCATGTTGTAACACTATTTGGGTAAATGTTATTCGCTTAATGAGCATTTGCCACTTCTCCTTATTGGAGGTTACGCATGTTACTTGACCTTATAGGTAACCCGGCTTGTTACACACAAAAAAAATCGCACTCTTTGTAGGATAAAAGGAGTCCATGACACTCTCGGTCTATAAACTATCACTATGTCAAAACTTTCCTCGATCTGTTGCTCTACTGCTGCGCAAAAGCAGGAAAACCCAACAAACTCACTTTCGAATCTTTAACATTAGTAGTGAATGTGACGAAGTGATATTAATCAAGACCGTTATGTATAAGTCCGCTCTGGATGCCTTTGGAACATCAGCAAAAATGTTTACATTGATAAGTATCCCTTTGGGAAAAAAACATCTGTGTTAAAAGAAAATTGTTAATTGGAACTGCATAGTGGTTTTAACCTAAACAAGAGTGAATGGGCTTTGTCGAGGCAATTACGACGCTGCAACGTAACGATTAGAGGCTCCAAGCTACCCTATCTGGCGGGAAATTAATAAACGTTAGGCTTTACGACAGAGGACAATAATTAATTACAGTATATTTCTGTAATGACTAAGATTACACTAGGTTTATTATAAGCATCATTATTGTAAGATGACGACGTTAATCCCCTAATTAATTGCGATTGAGCCTATATTAAACTCGAAATAATACGTTGGTATTATCTCATAAGTGTGCAATAAGGTCATGCGAGTGAAACTATGTCATTATGATTATTAATTACTTATGTGCATAACACATGCCGTATTTCTAAAAGTTCTGTATTTAATCATAATAGAAAAAAACATCTTATTAAAAGAAAATTACTATAAAAAGGTTGTGTAGAAATAAAATTGTTGTTTCAACTATTAATCATTTACTAATGAAAGGTACAAAGTTCATACTTACTTTCAATTCAATGAACATCGTCGTAATTAATTAATACTTGATGCAAGTGATGTAAAGCATGGTAATTCCATATTTTTTTATTTTGCTCTCCCAGCAACCTCAGATTTATTCCATAAAAGTTTCAAAGAAACGCCGTGTAACACCTTAAATTATTGCTAATACATCTTATACGCCAAAAGAAGAAGAAAAAATAATGAGAATTTTTCTTTTGTTGGAACAATACAAACTTTACGAATATGATGGGTACTACTTCACAAAACAAAATTTTACAGACTATTATGAAGATAAATAAGGATCCTTTCTATACCTGCCAAAGATAATAACAATTGTATGTGAGATACAACAAGGCATTGATCAATACAAGCTACCAGTATGTGGAACGGTAACAAAGCTAATTGGCAAATGTAATAATTCAACTACGAGCGCCATCGTTGCCTTTACCAAATCACTTTCTGTTTGCAGATCTAGGAGATGCAATACAAAATTAAACTGTAACCGTATGTGACATATTATTATATCAATCTTTAAAAAAATCGGCATGCTTTAACTTGGCGTTCATACTTCCCGACACCAGTATTGTCTAACATGACTCAATACAATACAATACTATACAATACAAAAACACTTTATTGTACACCATGATAGAATATACAAATTAAGAAATAACAGAACATGTATACAATTGGCAGTCTTGTCGCTAAGAGCGATCTCTTCCAGACAACCTTACCTAATCATGGACAACCCTGACTCTGACTAGACAGACATACAAACATTTAATTATTGACCTTAATTTTAATATCACAGACAGACACTACAATTTTATTTATTGGTAAGATATGATACGGTAATCGCCTGATTGAGGTGGCAGGCAGCTCTAATAGATACTCCATGTAAATTCAACCTACGGAAGCCCAGTCTCTCACGGCCGAAGCGCATTGCAACTACGTGCAATCGCTGTAATTTACTTCTTATATCCACAAAGCCTCGTTAACAATGCAAGGACTTTTAAAAACGGTTTCCAACCTGGTTTTTTGTACGCGCGAGCCGAGCTTGACCGCAATTTCAGGCAAACAGTTTCGGTGTTCTGGTTCCCGTTGAATATTATTTAGCACACTATGGTGACATACTTAGACGAGTGCATGTGTTTGTTGGTTTTTTATGTGTCAAAGTAGCACACGGGCGCGGTATGGTGACTGCCATCCTTGGACACCTGCAACATTCTGCCTCCCCATTACTTTATCTTTCAGTGGTTTGAACAAACGGCAGTTAACGGATCAAATACTTGTTCGAAGTCCTCAATTAGGTATTTGGCAAAAACCCATTAGCGGTCCTAACGATAACAAACGAGATCAACTACTTAACGTACCCTTTGCTGGCGCTACTAGCGGTTGCCTTTGAAACAAGACACGGTTATCAACACAAACCGCGCGGCTATACATATAGGCGCTTCGCAATTCTTTACCTAAAAATAATTAAGGATACTAGGTCAGATGACGTAACAAGAGTCATTTGCTAACTCCTGTTGTTTGTAAATTGGGTGGGGTAAATGGCATATGCAGGCAGTCATCTAAAGCTCATTACGTCGTCAAGTACTCTGGCCCGTTTTTACCTTTGAAACTAAAAAGTCCTAATTTGAGTTTTCCAAGCGCCGCTCTTGCGTACCTACTCGGTTACGCTTACAAAATTTATTATTACAAAAAAACATTTTTAATTTCACAGGAGAGCGCTTTCGTTAATGACATAAGCAATAAAAGTAACCCTTATAAAAAAGTACAGTTAGTTTTATTTTGGAGCAGCGTGGTGTAGCATCAGCCCCCCTCAATTGTGAGAACAGACCAATGTGAGGCCGATTTTGGGTTTTAGGCAAATAAAAAACTGCAAAGAAGAAATAACTTAAAAAACATACTCGTAACACACTCGGAATCGTTAATGAAGGAGTAAGAAAGTAGAGCAGCACAAATTTATTTTTACGATCGACCCAGAATCGTATGAAGGCGTCTACGAATCGCAAATGATTTCCATTTCACTAGCATGATATCATTCATGAGTCCGAAATAACCGAGTTAAATAATAGTTCGCGAGGAAGACATGCATGCAGAGATAATAACTCCAATAGACTTGCGACTTTTCCAACCAGATTTATATCTATATTCATGCCATTTAACTAGCACACAATTAGTTTTGTAAATAACCCTGTAATTTGCGTTGTGAAATTTCGAGTGACGTTTGGAGAAGTCATGAATCATGTTTCGATAATTCCATTGATCTCGAAATAAATATTTAAATGTAATATCCAAACCGTTTTTGTGCACTAAAAGTACTATTATAAAGTGCATTTGGGCATGAAATCGGGAGCTAATTTGGGAAAAGTATTGTCTTGCAAACAAGAACTGTACCAAAAATGTAAAATTCCCTCATGTATACCACAGGAACTGTGAATTTTTGCGAGATAAAAAGTACGGCACTCTCCGGCCCATAAACTACATTTATACAAGATATCACGTCACTCTGTTACAGTGTGAAAGAAGAACAAACCAACAAACACACTTTCACATTTATAATATTAGAAAGGATGATAATAAGGACAAGCCGTAGTCTGGTAACACGTAGGTATATTAGACGAAGCACTTGCAGTTTTTATTAAACTTTTTACATTTATTTAGTTTGCGTTTTATAAGCGACAAAATAAGTTAGTCTGAACAATTCGTAAGATAATAGTTATGTAGAAACTTTGGAGCTCGCAAAATTTAACCGGTACTCACTTATGTACGAGTATAACAAATGGTGCTGTATTTTACTCTGAAGACATTGTACGAGAGATTTGGAAATTGTATTCAAGTTCAGCGCACCGAACAATATATTGTGAAGCGTCCCTATCTCAGACTAAGGAATAGAATTAGACGCCACGAATTTATTCCACTATTCTAGACGAGTAGTAATATCCTAGAGAATAGGATGAATGTCAATTCCCGAGAAATAAAAGAAGATTGCATTTTGTGCTTAAAACAAAGTGGGCACTTGTAACAACTAATTTTACTGTATCTGCATAAATGAGGCCATATAAGTTGGTAGCAATTTCCATGTAGGTATTAAACTCAGCTTAGAGCGATTATCAGAATCTACGATTTCGTTTGCATTAATACGGCTTTAAATGTAAAAAACGGTTTATCTAACCTGACTTGTATTTGTAATTAGGTTTTTTTAAAAACTCATTGTATAAACAAGTATTTCAGGATTGGGTGAACACGCAATACGATATGTTAAAGTAATTGCTACTAGCCCTTAAAATAAAACTGCATTGATCTCACAGCCAAGTTTACAAAGATACACTTCTATTTTTAGTCGAGCCAACCAACAAAAAGAACCAACACATTATAAGAGACAAATTCACCTGGAAGGCATAGACGCAATTAATGCAGTCCTAAACATTGAGATACACAATCTAGATGTATGTGTATCTGGCTCTTGGCCAAGTCCGCGCACACCTCGTGATGTAAAAACCTTTAATGATTATATTTTATCCCATTTTAACACAGGAAACCAGTGGAAAATGCAGCGCTAAGAACTAAAGTAAATTATTATTTTGATCAAAAGTGTATAGATAAAAAGAATAAGGACACAAAACTTTTATGCTCGAACCGAACCACTAACCAACTACCTCATAATCATAAATCGGTGTCAATGGCAAATTTTTTGTTCGTCTAATTACATATTTTTGTCGGTTTATGAAACTTTATATTTATAAACCATATATATAAGTTAATACTGTTAATAAATATTAGTAATCTCAGTTAGTAATCCTTAGTACTCGAAACTGGTCACAGAAACGATACGATCCCTGAGGATTGAGATGGTCGCTTCTTGTGTAAGTGTACGAGGCGACTAAAGGAATATATCGGAGAACGAGCAGCAGCGTCCTCTGTTCAGCAACAACTGTGTGATTATGGGCAAATCCTCCTATTTTTAGGAGAGGCCTTTAGTTCAGCAGTGGACTAGTAAAGGCTGTTGATAACCGGCATCCACATCTTTCCAATTCCCAGAACACAATTGTTGAAAAACAATTATTCCCCAGCGGAAATGGATTGGCGCTGATACATACACATACGGGTACTACCTGCGAAACTAAATAGCTAATTTAATTTTTACCTCACACCGCAAAATACTTAAGTGCGTCCCACTAAAGAGTTATATTACTTTGCAAATGAACACTACAAATTCTCCAACATTGCATAAGTTTCAATTATTTTACTCTTCAGCCAGAGCATTTGTCGTGCACTGAAATAACAAACGGCCATCAGCTCGTGTCGTTTATTCAGCAGATCCGTTCTTATCAGTCCCCAGCTCGGCCCGTATTTCACAGCAGTGTAGAACGCTGTTCTTCTTCTTCGGCAATATTTCTAAGTCCTAATTTTAATAAGACCATACAAAATCGGTTCTCTCTTTTGTTTTATATGGTCGTCCCCCTGCAGCCCCGCACGTAGCTGTCGTCGAAATCCCGGCCTACAAGATTGTATTAAAACACGGATTTTAGTCCAACACCAAATTATTTTATCTTCCAAATTACAATGTCCTATTTTATTCAATTCCTTTTCCAATAATTGGGGGTGTTTACTTCGCCGCACCGCTGCCATCAGCAGCGAGCTTTCTAAGCCAAACTCCTTACAATAGTTTTAAATATGAATCTGCATTTGCTTTTTGGGCAACCAATGTTAGTTAGCCATTATCTTACATTAAAATTTGACGAAATAAATCTACCTACAATCATAGAGCACCTAATAAATTTGGTCCCACGTCTTTTTTAACAGTGCATGTGTAAGTTGTAGTAAGTAAAGCAATAAAAGCTGATAATAAACTCATATATCTGGCTACGATAATGCCGTTCAAGAAAGTAATTCTGGCGTATTCACTGTAAATTAAATTTCGATTAACAAAGTTTCCTTCCATCTACCGCTCCGCGCTGCACTGAGGTATTACTTCAGGAATATATTTGAAAACTCTGCAATGCTTAAGGTTCGGCTTCTCTAAGACACTCGAATACAGAGGTGTTTCACATCAAAATGCACTCAGGTTCACTCCGAATAGTTTTAAACTTCAACCTTTCATCACTCTACCGAACGATTGTATGGACCAAAAAAAGTTCACTTCGTATTTATGAACATATTCTATAGAATCAGTGTTATACCAGGCTGCACTACTATGGCTTGTGTACTTCGGTATTTAAAATCGTATTTTAATAATAATAAACGGTACTGACGGTACGCCTTTGTTCAGCTTCGAACATAAGTACTACAAACCGCTAACTAACAAGACTGTCACTAATACATAAAAAAATAAAAATAAAAAATGTTCTCCAATTTTCAATCTTATGTGGAAATAGATATCAAAAAAAGTGATTTATTATTGCACCTTTCCGTTCATCTAATATATCTCGATATTATTAGATGAACGGAAAGGTGCCGTTGTGCCAGTATTGCAGTATATTTTAGCTTTTTGGCTGCGAAAACATTAAAATTTAACCTTATTTTCGTTGTAGTAATAATAAGAAGTGATCATTGCTGGTTTTGTTAGCTACACATAAAAACTCCAGTCTAAATACAGCCAAGATAACGCTTACTTAAATACACATCTAATATTTATTTCATTCAGTGGTTTGGTATCATAATCTGCTCCAATACTTGGGGCAAAAGTATGCCGCTCATACTTCGCTCAACTATTTCATATACACATGAAATGAGTCGCCTCGACTTGATAATCTCATCACGTCTGATTCCATTGAAAATTGTCGTTTGAGCTTTGCTTTGGTATTTCACATCATAAACGAAGTAATGTTATTAGAAAGAAAAGCTCACTCAAAGAAAATTATATATTTATTTTAGTACAAAATTGAACAATAAAAACGAGGCAGACAAATGTTAGTAATATGGTTTAACTTTAGCATAAATACTAAAGCTACAAAAGCTTAAGCGAGTTCGCTCGAAGCGGGTCTTAGAAATATCAATGGAACTGCAATACCTCTGAAGGCTTATGATTATGACACCTCTGAGTAAGCTTTTCCAAAATGCCTTTTTAATGTCTCAATATGTCGCCAGGGAATCTTTTTACTCGGGATTTCCGTCGAATACAGAACTATTGTCGATTGGTATTTATTCAATGTTTTTTTCGATGCTCACAAGAGCAAATAATTAGGTATAGCTTCCTACTAGCATTACACTACATTTTAGGATTTAGGAATATTGCTACCTAATAATTGAGCAATTTTGCCTGAGACAACACAAAGTACACCGGTCTTAGAACGAACATCACGTACCACGGTACTATCGGTACTGTAGTTCATTTTCAATATTTTTATTTGTGTCTGTGTCCATTAAAGTTAAAATACAAAAAAAAAAAAAATCCTAGTCTGAATGCAGTTTTTACATGTTCTTCTACACTTTAGTTACTTTAGTCTACACAAAAGTTTAGAGGAGATACAAAGTCGAAACAGAAGGATTATAATATGGCTAACAACCAGCGAAAACCCGCGCCAACATCCAAAAATTTTCACATGTATTTACATAAATTAATTTTAAACAAAAACTATTTCATTACTGAAGTTTTCCAGAAACCTCTTGAAGCTTAGTTGAGCAAAATGAATTCGGTTGTACAGAATACAATGGGTAGCAGTAGAAAATACCCTTCCAACTCTAAAGCTCATTCATTGTAACTGCACTTTTACTATTTCAAAGCGAAGGAGAGCGGGAGAACAAATTGCTCAGATGCCATCTGACCGTTCAAACAGAGGTCTGTGGACAAAGGTCACGATATTATTCCTGCCACTCTGACTTACCATTCAATTCATTTAACTCTTGTAAAATATTTTATGTTACTAAGATCCGTTGTAAAGTAAACATATCTTATCTTATAAAGTTGGTGTTCCTGTCTCTGATATTAAAATATAGGTCAATAATGTAATGGAATATGCTATTTACTTTGTCTTGCTTTTATTTTGTCTGTCTGCGTTTTTTCGTCGCAACTACTTATGTCGCTTAACGGATTTTCATATAATTTTCGTTGACTATGGAAGGTACACTAACTTATCGGATAGGCTATGTTTAATCTCAATATCTTAAAGGGTTTTTTAGTAATGGCCCTTAGCGGCTTTACCTCTTTTCGCTGTTTAAATGTTATGTATTTCGAGATTTCACGCGGGCGAAGTCACGAGCTCACCCTAGTTTGAAATAAAATTCCAATACTAAACTACTTCTACTTACTACAGGAAAAAAAAACTTTTTACGAAAGGTTCGGAGGTGTTCATTGAAATAAATTCGAGGGTTGTCGGGTTTTAACTTTGAACGTTCATTTATTACTTTTCAGAGTAACTAGGAAATATAATGATTACTCTTACGTAGATATAATGTAAGTCATATTAGTGACAGTAAAATAAATAATCGTTAAGTAAATAATCTTTTTATTGTATAGTAATATTGTTTTTTGAATAAGTTACATACAATTAAGTATATCACTTGACGTACTTAGGCAGTAGCTGTAAAAAACTATTTTTTAAGGTGTACAAAAAACTTTTCTTTCTTTCTTTAAATATTGTACGTATAATATGAAGCTGAGAAGAGGTCTCAATGCATTTTATTGCGCGTACCTAACTAGGTTGCGCGGTAACACCAGATGAAGTTCATTCAACCATGCAGAGCCTTCAGCTTTTTACCTATTCTACTATATTTACCGGCAGTTTTGTAAGCGGCAGACTTCTCGTCATCAACATCTTACGTTGTTATAATGCCTCAAAGAAAGTAATAAATTATTAATATCGGCTCAAGACGACAGTACGACCTTATGTGCCAGAGTTTAGATACGGCGATCGCCGCGGAATATAAAGACGCCAACCGATCAATAATGGTAAGTTATAATGCTAAGCAAGCCATGTGGTGACGGCAGGACAGAATACAATTGTCATCACCCTTTCTCTTCCCGCAGGTGTCGTAGGCGACTAAGGGATTATAATGGAGAACGCACTGCAGCGTCCTCTATGCAGTAACTACCATCTACTGCAATCACCAACCCACCTGCCCAGTGTGGTGATTAGTGAAAAATCCTCCTATATTTGGGAGAGGCCTTTAGTTCAGCAGTGGACTATTATAGGCTGCTGATGATGATGATGAATGCTAAAGTCAAGTTAATCTATTAATAATCTGTTTCTTTCCTTAATTATAAATGTGAAAGTGTGTTAGTTGTTTTGTCCTCATCTCACGCTGCAACAGAACGACTGATCGGCGTGATTTTTTGCATAAAGATAGTTTACGGCTGGGAGAGTGACATAGGCTTTTTATCCCGAAAAACGCAAGTTTTCTGTGGAATAGATAAAATAATTTTACGTGGGGGGAGCCGCAGACATATCCTCGTCATAACATAAAGATAACAGAGACCAGAGCTTTAACTTAAAGTGTGACTTAAATATCTACGTGTGTGCGACTGTATTTCCATTACGGAGTTCTGTATAAGGTTTGGCCTAATCTAATACATACTTCCTTCTTCTCGCAATATCCAATAAGTTCCTTAAATGTATTAGGACCGACATCTTCTTTTAACATATCGAGCGCGCTGCGAGAATACGAATTCGGCGATGACAATATTAGATTTACATTTTTTATTTTCGAACTAAATACACATTACTACTTGTGCAGTAAACTTTCTTTCACAAATCTTAAGTGACGAACCGATGAAACACACTATAAATTATCACCTCATTTTATTTTAAAAGC
>DWLO01001969.1:0-13553 GCA_018245335.1 Dalla quadristriga | reverse complement strand
GGGTGCTATTAAATTCACAATTGAGCCAAGGATCTTTACAGAGATGCCCCAGAGATCCGTGGTGTTCTTAATATCTAATGACTTAAAGATTTTTATAATATCATTGGCGTCAATGGGTCGGAACTTAAAATCTTCTTTGCATTCACTTACATATTGTTTAAGCAACGACTCGGCAACGTCGGGTGAAGAGCTCAACGATTTAGTTGTCGAAAGTGGAATGTCGGCAAAATACTTCTCAAAAGCTATCGCCATACATTCATCAGACTGGATGTCAGTGTTGTCAATAGTAAGTTTACTGACATGATTCCGGGGTTTGACTCTTCCAGTTTCTGCATTGATAATGTTCCAAGTCATTTTTATTTTATTACGACTGTATTTAATCTTATTTCTGATATACAAAGACTTGGCCGCAGAACATACTTGCTTAAATACTTTGGAGTAACTCCTTACATATAGATGAAATGACTCACTTTTATTGTATGATTTTTCATTTAAGAGGTCATATAACTTTTTCCTACTTCTATGGATTCCCGACGTCGCCCAATCATTGAACGATTTACAATTTTTTGGAGAGATTTTTTTGGCAACAAATACAGTTTTGAACACTTCATTCATATGAAAACATAATGTTCCATATTGGTGGTTTACATTATTGCCAGTGGGTACAGATATGCGACTAGCAAGAGTGTTCCTGAATCTCTCCATAAGCTTTTCATTAACTGGAACGACCACTTTGTTCTCATTGACCTGCTTATCTTTTTTGTATTTAAAACCAACTAACTGGCCACAATGGTCTGAACTTAGTTTATTAATAATCATTGAATAAGCTGGTGTCCCATCTGTGAAGATATTATCGATACATGTGGCTGAAGAGTCTGTAATTCTAGTTGGTTCAAAGAACAGGTTAACAAGATTATTGCATTTAAATAAAGACAGAAACTTTTTGCTCAAAGCACTATTGTCCAACAAGTTAATGTTAAAGTCTCCACACACTATGGTGTCTTTGTTGTTTCTTCCAGATACACTGTTTAGTAATTGTTCCAAAACTGATTCAAATTGTTCATATGTTATGAGGAGAGACCCGTTTCCTGCAGTGACCCGTTAATGCGCTGTAGCCATATTTTCTCAGTGTGGGTTGGTTTTATGGTACGTTTAAAAAGCATAAAATCGATCACTGCTTAGGTCCATCCACCCAATGTGAGGTCCATGGAATATTGGAAGACACACGACAGCTACCGTTGAAGAATACCACATTAAAATTAATCTAATTCTCGAGAGAGATTCTTCTATAACGTACGTACTTCTTGATTCGTTTACCATTTTATCTAAGTAGATACTTAATTTTGCTCTATCCTTACAGTCTCAATTATGTACCTACCTTATACACGTACCTACAAACTGATATTTAATATTTATACTGTGTATCATCAGTGATACTCTCCTGTTTGACATGGCATGTGTAACTGCTTAATGTGAGAAAGATATATTGATTCCTAACTTCCTCTAGAATGTTTTTTAATGCAGTATGAACAACACAATGACGTTTTTAATAAACATCATTGGAACAATCGTTAATCCTTGCGTGGGAATTGCACTCCGCTAATAAAACCCTAACCGATCATTAAGATCATTATCGAGTGTCTCCTGAGCTAATTTATTTATTGGAAGTTATTGCATAATTGAGCCACCCACTGCACGACCCCCGACTCAGACCGATTATCCCCTTTGTTTGTGTTTATTTTTCGTTCAATTACCATCTGGTTCCCGCTAACTCCGTTACTGATGTGTTTGCTGATTTACCTAAATAGAGGGATCGGGTTCTATAGGGGATTTTTTGGTAATGGAACCTACAATGGATACGTAAATAAAATTCATAAGTAAAATTCCGCGTAAAATTACCTTATCTATCCCACAGGAACGTAGCCTATACTCTTCGGGACATAAACTATATCTATGCAAAAACCACGTCGATCCGTTGCTCTGTTACAACTGTTGCAAGGAAGGAGGAAGGGACAAACCAACAAACACACTTTTACGTTTATAATTATATAATACACGACCCGTAGAGAGGTCCAGTAGCTTGACGTTAACTTTATAAGAAAATCTTAATGATAATTAATTACAATTCATATTCAACTATTATTAATGTATATACCTACTCTGTGATTAATGTATGTTATTGTTTTTATTTATTTTGATATGACGTCGCACTTCTTGTGCATAATGCCAGTGTCAAGTTTGAGATATTAATATTGAAACGAAATTAAATTAATTTAATTTTGGAGGAGCGCGGGAAACTCGTAAAAAATTGCCTACACCTAACAACAATCAATTATTATTGCAGCGCAATCATACCAGCGCACTGCTCCTCCCTCGGCAAGCAACCGAATGAAGAAAAACAAACCTATTCACAATATTAAAAAGTAAAACCACAACAATACACCAATCAAACCGAACTACAACCACTAAAAACTATCAAACGCAAGCCAAACAAAACAAACAAGACCGCCCGCCCCCTTCTAAAAATTCGCGCGCTTGCAAACGAAGACATATTATTAAAATTATTAGGTACGTTTTAGGTTTGATGACTTGAATAAAAATTAAATATATTAAGTTGCTCAGAATTTAAATTACGTTACCTAAATTATTACCAATTATTGATTTCAGTAGAAAATTTATTTTATTTAGTTAAGATTCGTTTTGTTACAATTATTATTAGTATCGATTTAACTTTATATCAATTAATCATTCAGTGTAAACTCTTTATCCAAAAAGACTTAAATGACAACACTGGTTTGATTTATTGTCTGTTCTGTTCTGCTGGAATTGTAGAAATTTTATTACCTGTGGGAAGAAATAAGTATTCTTGAATTGAAGTGAAGCTTTATTATCTTACGTGAACCGATATCACTGATATTGGTGGTTTTACAAATAAGAACTAAATAATAACTGTATTAAAACAGAAATCCAATAGATACTAAGGTAAAATCACTCATTTTTTACTCATAGAAAACGTAAAATGTCTTCTTTCGTACTAGCTAATTTTGAGGTTATATGCAGGGTATCATGCAATTTTTTAATATTATTTGTTACAAATTCTTTTATATTCCTGTTAATATACAAACGATATATATGCTGATACTGCGTTAGTAAAAAGGGTTTTATTTTGTCGTTGCGCTGAGATTTCTTGGCGAATAATTTTATGACGAAATCCAATAAATTTCCGACCAACTGAGAGTCCGACTCGTGCACCGTGAGTATAGACTCTCGGTGGTAATAGATGGACCACCATATTATATTTCGTGCAATTTATTTATAAACAAAAATGTGTTTTTGTTCATTTAGTCCGCTTCATACTTTTCCATACTTCATACTTCATACATAGTTGTTAGAATACCCGCCTTAAAAGCATATTCCGTGATCATTTTAACCGGCCTCCGTTTACGGTTGAAAAAATAAAGCCCTTTCCAGGTAGGACCACTGTTCACCACAAGTCATTTATTGTTACAGAAATGGCGGCCCAGCTTTTTAACCGCATCGGCCAAGTGGGTCTCGGGATGGCGTTAGTCGGTGGAGTCGTAAATTCAGCACTTTATAATGGTAATTAATTTGTGCATTATCTTGTTCATATACTATTGATTCCAGTGACATGGCCTACATGCTTTGTAATAATGACATATAAACCATTAATATGATAACATAATCTACTCCATAATCACCTGATATTTACTTAATATGGATATTAAAAATAATTTTCAAATTCATCATTATGTACCCATGATCAGTGCCAACGTAGATCTCTGTTCAGATCGAGTATGTTATAGTTCACTACCCTGGCCAACTGACTGAAGAATACACCTTTGAGATTGTAATGGAGAACTGAGAGACACTGCCAGTGCTTTCCTTTGACTTTAAAAGGTGTTATATAATTTTGGCTGCAGTTCTATCCTTGCCTCTATAAACCATAAGTCATAATGGTTGTTACTAATAAGCAATAACTAATGATTAAATACTGACTTTAAAATCTGCAACTGATTGTACTGATAACTTATAATGAATTTAGTTTATGCTGTTTAGTGTGATTTGTATATAAATTGTATATATGGTGAAATAAATGTGTATGTGCACCTAAAATTCAAATCTATAACCAGTGGAGAGAGCCAAATATGGCCAAACACTTGGCTTCTTGCTTCAAAAAAATTCCGTAAATAACATACTCAATGCTTCAGCACTAATTGTTGTTGAGTTTAAAATAATTGCTCTTTTTTATTGCATGCTCTAACAGTTGGTGTAAGTAATATTAACTCAGTACTTTTTTGATTTATAAATGTTTATATATAATAATCTATCAATTTCAGTTGATGGCGGACATCGAGCAGTAATCTTTGATAGGTTTGCTGGTGTCAAAAACCTCGTAGTAGGTGAAGGAACACATTTTTTTGTTCCTTGGGTACAGAAACCTATCATATTTGACATCCGGTCCAGACCTAGAAATGTGCCAACAGTGACTGGAAGCAAAGGTAAGTTTTGATTGAACTCTACTACGTATTATTTAACGATGCATTCTAGTAACATCCATCATCTTATCTTTTACAAGTCTTTAATCTTATCTTACCTTAAAAAAGAAAAATATCACCCATTTTAGTTGTAAACTGAAATAACACTAGCATTGTTGTGATCAAATAGGTCAGCACTGGGCATAAGCTAGCTAGCTAGCTTTGAGGTGAACTAGCAGCGCTGATTCTCAGTACTGTCCTAGATCTGTAATCAACGTGGCTTGAATACCAAAGTCCACTTTAGGAAGTCTATTTTGATCATTATAAATTAATGAAAGTTGCAAAATAGTACAAATGCAATGTGACAGTCCATACATGTCTGCTATACTTAAATATGCTCCTACCATTGATTCCGCACAGTAGCTGGTCGCCATTTGGAGACTTTATGCACTGGCAGCAGTATCACATCCTATTTGAAATTAATCTTAATTAATTATGAATTACTTTTGTATTTGGTCTAGAACTGTAAGCTAGATGTTGACTAAATAAATTAATGTAAGATGAAATTAATATTTCGAATTGTACATTTCAGATCTACAGAATGTCAACATCACACTCCGTATCCTATTCAGACCAGTACCAGATGAGTTGCCCAAGATATACACCATCCTTGGTATTGATTACGATGAAAGAGTTCTGCCCTCCATCACAGCTGAGGTGCTGAAGGCAGTTGTAGCACAGTTCGATGCAGGGGAGCTTATCACCCAAAGAGAGGTACTGTTTAATATCTTTATGTAACTAAGGCATCATACAGGTCTCATTTGATGTAGATCCTGTGGTCCATAGTCAATCCTCTTTGATCAATAACTCAAGAAATGCTACCCCAATAGAAAAATATAACATCATGTAAATGTCATGTCTGATCTTAATCTAAATTATTGAATGTAAAACTATGCAGTAAGTGTATAGCCAAATAGTGATTTCAACCTTCTAATTGGAATCAAGAGTTTGAAATCCAGGCATTTTCAATATATTAAGTAAATAAATACCAGTGACTTAAATTGTCTTGAAGAAACCAACCTACATGCCGCGGCGTTCGCCATAATGTTCTGAAAAGTGTGTGTGGGTAATCTGCCAATCCACACTTGCTAGCTTGTTAGACTATCACTTTAAGCCCTCTCTTTCTACCCTACACGAAGCTATACTCTAAAACGCGGCCTCGAGAGCTTCCAGTGAGTTCATTACAGCTATCCAGGTCACTATAGTTTTAGTTTGTATGTCCTCATAAATAGTGACAAACTGTCAAAAAATTTCAATTGTATTTCTCAGTAAGCTTCAATAATAATATGAATATTTTAATTCACAGATTGTGTCTCAGAAAGTAAACGACAATTTAACTGAGAGGGCTTCACAATTTGGCTTGATATTAGATGACATCTCAATCACACACTTGACCTTTGGCAAAGAGTTCACTCAGGCTGTCGAGCTGAAACAAGTGGCACAGCAGGAAGCAGAGAAAGCTAGATTCCTTGTAGAAAAGGCTGAACAGCAGAAGAAAGCTGCTGTCATAGCAGCCGAGGGTGATGCACAGGCTGCGGTGTTGCTCGCAAAGTCATTTGGCTCCGCCGGGGAGGGCCTCGTAGAACTCAGACGTATTGAGGCCGCCGAAGACATCGCTTACCAGCTCGCCAAGTCTCGAAACGTCACTTACTTACCTGCAGGACAAAATGTTCTCCTAAATCTGCCCACACAAAATTAAAGGTGGACAGACTTGAAAAGCTTTAAAATTTAATTTGATTGTAAAATGTACAGTAAGATTAACTAATGGTTGGTTCTATGCAATTGCATTTGCATTTACTTTAAATAAGTAGTATTGCATTTTGAAGACTAATGATATGGTTCCGACAATAGGTTGTAGTCAGGTTTATGAGAAAATTGTAATTATGCATTAAAATAAACTATACTTTGTTGAATTGTGGCGGTATTTATTGTTACCTTCATATAAATATCGTATTTAATCACTGTTAGACAAATCAAGAGTTTTATCACCTTTAAGGTTTTCCTGCGACACCGCACGCATATAATTTCCATATCGGTCCCACAGGAACTGCCTTTTAAAAAGTTTATGCAATATATTACGTCGATCCATCCCTCTGTTGCAGCGTGAAAGGACAAACCAACACACTTTCACATTATAATAATACTAAGGATATCAATGAACAAATATGAATATAAGTTACTGTTTTTACAAATGGTACTTATAAAAAATTTGCTCCCACAAAGCATATTCCATTCTATAGTGCTGAATGCATAAAATTGCCACATAACTATGAAAAATATTTAATCATCTTCATAATGTTATAATAATAATAATGAGTCCAATTAGTGGACAATAGCAGACTATAAGTCATAGATTGATGATCATGTATAAACACAATTGTGATTAGGAAAAAATATGTTTATTCTTGATAACAAACCTCATTTATCAAAAGTTTGTTCTTCAGTACCTGTTGCTGAGGAAATATCATCTTGATCTTCAATGTCTTTATCCAAGCTTTTTTGGACCATATTAAAAAACAAATTTTCTCTTATGCAAGCTTCCTTTACATAGTCCATCTCTACAGAATTAAGATCACTAGGAAGATTTAATTTGCATAAATTCACATTCTCTTTGAAATTCTTAACAAAAATGTCCACTTCCTGTTTGAACTTCTCACTAACAAGTTCTATATTATATCCTCCACATGTCAATTTATTTTGATTACAAGATTCTCTCATAGTATTTAATAACTCGTATTCAGCAAGCATATCTTCATCTCCTGGACTTAAACGTAGGGCTCTCTTGATCCTCTTCTCAGCAGCATCATACTGTCCAATCATACGAAGTGCTTTAGCATTTTGAAAGAGCACTTTACTATTATTCCATAGACTTTTCAGTCTGTTCAGCTCATTGCATGCTGTACATGCTTTGAGAGGCTGTTTAGTTTTGACATAACAAATAGCTAAATTTGTATACAACTTTACCAATAATCTTTCCTGTATAGCCTCTTCTGTTTCATTTGCTAGACGACACTTATGTAGAATAAAAAGACCTTTTCTAAATAATTGAATAGCACCAACCAAATTCTTTAGTTTGACTAAAGCCACAGCTGAGCTGTATAACATTTTAACCTCACTATGAACCCGGCGAAAGGTATTTGGTTCAGAAAAGTTCAACTCCCTGGAAAAAAATTATGATATGAAAGTAAGGAAGGAAACAAACATCTACTAATGAACTCCAGTAAGAAGTTATTTCAATTGGTTTTTTAATAAATTCAATTAAAACCTAGCAATATCTTACCCTTCTTCTGGAGATATTATGCTCTTAGTAAGCTTAATATAAAACACACAGTCAGCCTTAGGCTTTATTCTCGGTGGGACACCCAACTCTCCATACATAACCTCATATGATAAGAGAAACATAGAAAGTTCACCAACAAGCATTGACTTTATAGCAATCTGAAGACCAGGCAACAAGCCATTCTCCTTGAGATCAACAACCTGCAAATGCATTAAATTTATAAATTTGAACTTGTTTATTGCACTTTATTTTATTTAAAAACTTATGTTTCCCACAGAGAAGCAAAGATTTCATTAGCAATATTAGGATGATAGCAATATGTACCAAAGGTTTGTCCATTTTCCGAACATCAAATGGTTCTTGTTCGGCTTCCCAGAATCCAGTATATGCTACAGATACAGTGCACCCCTCGTGAATCTCCACCCCTCCTCCTTGTTCCAGTACCTTCTTTTTGACATAACCTTTTTCATCAATGTCTTTCAACTGTTTTCGAAGTACCTTCAATGATTTCACGGGTTCACCAATATACGAGGGTATTTTACCTTTTGTCGCACTATCGCACTTATAATCATTTTCCCAACTATTATCGTCATAGTCTTCATTAATTTGTAGTAAGGACCCAGTTGCAATAATCTGTCTGTAAGTAATTTAGTAAATATATAGTAAATAAAACTTGATGAGAAAAATAATTCTTATACTTACTTAAAATTAATAATAGATGCCAGACGAACCTTAAATCAAGTCCACTTTCTAGCGCTAGAGGTGGTAGTTTTGACTCCATTTCATCACTGATGCAGTGATCACTGGAGTGTGTGAGCCCTTATATACCAAATTAATAAATACTATAAATATAACCAAAAATAATATCAACTGCAAAAAAACATAGATAATCTTAGATAATACCCAAAAAAAGCCTACAAATAAACACCGCCGAGGATGACAGCTTTGTATGGACCTGTCAAATTGTTAACATGGCAACGCCATCTACATTCTGTAAATGAATGCTTTGTAATGAATGTTGCTAGGCTATCTCCGAAGCAAAATATTCGCTGATTAAAAAAAGGTTAAAGTTAATGGATACTCCCTATATGTAGTCCCTTTTTTATAATCGTTTTAATGCAACGCGATGCTCGCTACCACTATTATCTAACTTGTACCAATGTTGTTTCTAATATAAAAATGTCATTGACCATTACTTAATTCAGTTGTATGTCCTATCTAGCTAGCTAGGAACAAATTTTTGTGGTCCTACCAAGGGCTTGAAAAACAATACATAATTCGCTGAAATAATAAATGAAACGTGATATCAATTTTTGACAGGCATTTTATTTTACATAAAGCAAAGTCCATCCATATCTATACCAACTTATTTTAGTAGATACTTATTCAACGTTCTAATTATTAAATATTTCTTGGCTTCTCCCTCGTCGATTGTCGCAAGACTGCAATATATGACGATATGAGATCGTCCATTTTGTACCCCAACGATGTTTCACAGAGAATCTTCGTTCCACGGAAGAAGTTGCCCATTGTCATGTGGAAGAAAGTATTACCCGATGACCAATTTGATAATTGAGAGAACGGATGAGTGACTAAAACATCCTGAAAAAATATTTTACATAAGCTACACATATAATAATATACTGGGTTATAATACTTTAGCGTCAACTCTACCACTCTTCAGTTCTCTCGCAAGTGAGGAGGTTGGTAGAGCGATAGCCGATCAATTCGAATATCAGAAATTGTTAAGACGCCTCTTTGGGACTTTACCCCCGACAAGGCTGAAAAACTTAACATACCGTATACTAACTTATCCTCCAAAGTAGCAATAGGGTTTTGGAAATAACAAACCGAATAAATTCTTAAATAGTTACACATACCCGACTTTGAGGGTGAATAACGCTAACTCCATTTCTATTTATGCCTATTACTACCATCTCAGGGTAAGATGGATCGGAAGTTTGTTTAACTTCAAAAAATGCTGTACCAAATGTGGGCCATTGGTAAATTTTCTTAAGGAAGTTCTCTTTAGCCACATTTTCCGACATATCACCTATCTTGTGACAAGCAGCGCCAATAGTAGTTTTCCATTGGGAATTCGATTGGATTGTGATCATATCGGACGGAATTAACTCTCCAAGCATTTGCGTCACGTTTGGAAGAAGTGACTGGTCATTGCCAAATCTGGATTTGTACACGAGTGCTGCTAGTTCGATCAAATCCTGCTTGGATGTTTTATGATAACCTCGAAGATACTTCGGTAGTTCTTGCGGGAAGTAAAATATTTGGTCTGCATTTTTGTCCTTTCCGGGAACGGTATTGATCCAGAGCTTTTTCATAAAGAATATCTGGTAGTTCATTTGCACATTTGTACCTGTAAAACACGATATATTTTAGATAAGATGTATTAGGTTGGTAGGTGGTAGAACCTGCATACAGTTCGCCCGAGGCGGTACCACCGCCACACCCATTTCTGCCGTGAAATAATTGTCTTACAACAATTGTGTTTCGGTCGGGAAGGTGTGGATGCCGGTTACACTTAACAAGAAGCGAACATCTCAGTCCTCAGGGATGGCAACGTATCTATGACCAGCTTCGAATAGGACTATTATTAACCACTACTAACCGGACTATCACTAACACCGACTTACAATACTTACAGTCACTAACAGTCCTTTCTCCCTCGTCCATATACTAACGAATACTGACCAATTAACACGTTATATTTACTGGACTAACATCCCCAGCTCCTTTTAGTCCTATTCGAGGTTTGTAACAAATGCCATGGGCGGCAGCGAATGGGTGGAGCTGCAGGCTCGTTTGCTATCTTGCGACTTTCTTTGACACAATCTTATTTACACCTCGTCCTTGTTGCCAACTATAAAAATATTTAAATAGTGAGTTACCTTCTACAGCAATACTTTCTTTGACGGTCATGGGCACACCCAGTAGGGGGTACTCTGCCGCGAGCTGCTCGGGGCTTCGGTCGTTGGACGCGATCATCTTGTCTATACACCTCGCCTCCTTGAGAGCCATGTCGTATCTTGGCTCCACTATGGCATTGAGGTACGGATTCACCTCTTTACACCTTTCTATGTAAGCGCCCACCACTTCTTCGGATGTTATCTATATATAAAAACATTAGCATCAAATCAATAATCGAAAATTAATTTGTTTGTTTGCTTGTTTTATACGATTTCACGGCTAAACCATATAAACGATCTTGATAGAATTTGGCAGACAGGTACTTTCAGACATAGAGATGGTCACAGTATACTTTTGATCCAGAATAAATATACAGTTTCCAAGGGAATACAAATATCGTAAATTTAACTCGGACGAAGTCGTGGGAAACAGCTAGTAGTTCATAAATGTGAAAATGTGTTCGAGGGATTGTCCTTTTTCACGCTGTAACAGAGCATCGTAACGACGTGATTTTGTGCATAGAGATATCTTATAGGCCGGAGAGTGACATAGGCTTTATCAAGCATCCGGGAAAAATTTACGGTTCCTGTGCAATAGATAGGGATTTTTGCGGACGGTGCCACAGGTAAATCTTCGTCGAAAATGAAACAATAGAGATGTTTATTACTAAAGGACATTTTTATAATATGGAGGTACTATTAAATAAACGCTTAAAGCCAATGCTTACCAACAGGATTTAACGGCACGGCGCGGCATGGCAAATCCTATTTATAATGACTAAAATCATAAATCAATATTCATCGGAATGTCGAATGCCGGAAAATAATGCACCGAATTTTGCCGCGCGATAAGTGCTGTGCAATCTTTGTTAAATCAAAGCCACAAAGTTCCACAAGCGCTACGCTTTATGTGGACTTGCAGGTGCGCGGGACATGTCAGTTTTAGGATGGAAGGTTTTTGCGCGAAAGGATATTTGAGCGAAAAGACTTGTGAAAATTCGTAATAATAATAAGCGCGAATGTCTTGTGGAATAAGGTTGATCTTGGGTTCTTGGGAACCCCGAACACTAGTACCGGGTCAGTTATGGAATACAAGATCGCGGATTCAAAAAATCCTTGTGGGAGTCATCTCCGTGGTTTGTAAGGAAGCCTTCCATTTCCATTTCCATAGAGGAATGCTTTATGCTATTATAAAATCACGTCAATAAAGATTGATCAATCTGGAAACCTACAGAAAAGTACGCAAAGCGAGAATTACGACACACGACATAGGTGCTGTGGCTCCAGCCTGGTAGGTCAGGAACGGGTTGGAAAGGATCTTTGAAAATATTCTCGTTTGTTCTTGTCGAAACGAATGTTCTGGAGAACCTAACAACAAAGTTCTCGCAGCGAGAATATTTTCGGGAATTTAACATCAATAATAATGACGAGGCGGACTGCGATCTAAAAAGTTCATAGAGTTTTAAAATAGATAGGATTAAAATACCTGTTTATTCCTAATCATCATGGATAGAGTGGTAGCAGATTTGAAGAGTATTGGGTTTGTAGGCGGTGGACATTTCTTGTTTCGTTTTAGGTTCAGCAAATACGTCAATGGACGGACACCTATCGCCACGATAGACAGTAGGAACCGCAGGAACCATCGCATAAATCCGTTCAGCATGGTGACCTGGGAAGTAACAAAGATATGAAATTAAATATGGTTTCAAAGAAGATCAGCAACTTTCTAAGTCCAAAACCCATCTCTGGCCCACTTATTGCACAGGGGTCTACTCTTAGAACGTTCTCGTTCGTCGTATTTAGGCCATATTCTACCAGGCTATCCAAGTGCGGATTGGTAGATTGAAATATTTGAACTTACTAATTTAGTTCGAATACACTAACTAAATTAGTTCGACATACACCGTGATTTTGTATGGGTTTGTCAATAAACATAATTTTAACTTATTCTATCTGTTCTATATGGGTACACTTCAAAGTTCAAAGTCCAAGCATTATTCTAGATATGGAAGGTCACTAGTGAAATAATTACTTACTACAGTGCACTGGTAGAATGAGTCGTTGTGTTTCAAAGTAAGAAAAACTCATGTTTTATGTACTTGCGCAAGGCTAAATCTACCTATTTCAAAATACGACAAGAGGCACGTCTAGCAGCATAAGTTAAGTATCTAGCTAGTGGCAGTAAGTAAAACGAATGTGTATTTTTTACAAAAAACGCCTGAGTCTTATCTTAATCATAAATAAAAGTGGAGCGTCTGTCTGTGATATTAAGATCACCATTTTTGTCTATTAGCTATCACTCTCTCTCTCTCTCTCTTACATACACACATACACACCACAAACACACGCACACAAACCCACACACATAAATACACACACCACACATACTAACATCATAGGTTTTATAACATACTTTTATATAAATTAAGCCACATTTCAATGGTAAATGTTTGTTCCGGTGGATGAGCGGGTCATCCCGTTATACAGGTCTCCAACCTAGTACAGGGACCCTTGTGAACTGTATGTAAAATTAATTCTTGAAATAAATAAAGTATTTTGTATTCTATAAAAATAAAAAAAATATAAGCCACCTGTATACTAACAACTATGTTTATTTTTATTTTTATTGTTTTATGGTTATAAGACAGCATGCATCTCCACCCAACCGCTGCCGCCCATCACATCTGTGACAAAACCTCGAATAGGACCGTAAAAAGAACTGGAGGTGTTAGTCCAGTTAGTACGAGATGTTAATAGGAACGTTAGTTGGTCAGTATTCGTTAGTATAATGAC
>DWLO01001968.1:0-13553 GCA_018245335.1 Dalla quadristriga | reverse complement strand
GCGGAAAATTTGGCTACAAGTAGTCCGGTTGATACCGTTTATCAATAATATATCTGTCGATTACCGTCTTTATACTGTTAAAGTAACAATTGACGAACGAGTTTTAGTTATTAATTATATATTAAACAGCGACGCAAATGGAGTGAAATGAGTATTATCTGCTATTTAAATCTAAACCTAAGCTGATTGACTGTACATAGGGCTTATCTTAGCAATTAATAACGCTTATTTACTTATTTTAATTGTTATCTTATCAAATTGATTGCGTCTAAGTGTCACCTAAACCGGTACCTTAAATTTCAAACTACATAACTAGCTTGGACACCACAATTTGAAAATATTGCCATGCTGTTATGTTTTGTGTTAATTGTTAACTTCCTAATAGTTTAATATTCAATAGTAATTCGCCAGGAATTAATCGAGGGAATTTCATTTCCCTGTCCATCTACGTAAAGAGAAAGTCAGAAAACATTATTTACATTTTGAATGTAAAAATTACATTGTTTATTTGCAAAACTAACCTGTCGTAGTTATTGTTCAGCGTATTGTACGATTGAAGTATTGTTTATAGAACCGTACTGAACAGGGCTATATTTTAACCGTAATAAAAATCGTAGATTTGACGTAACTTGCCATTTGATTCTACTTTATTTATTTTACGTAGTGAATAAATTGCGTGCATAATTGCATTGAATTATGTTTACATAATATTAGTTATAAGTTTGTCATACCAATTTGTTACCATTTTTGAAATAAATCAATAAATAAGGAAAATAGTTTTACTATACCTACTTTTACTCTCTCTTCAGCTTTTGCGTGATTGAAAAACAGACAGACAGGCATCCTTCCATCCCCACAGACTTTCACTGTCACATTTATAATATAAGTATGAAGGATAATAACTCACTCTTCCTTGTTTCTTAATTGATTCAATATATAACCGAAATATTCTAAAAACCATAATTATTTAATCAATTTAAGGAATTTGCTCTAGTTTCACTTTGAAGCACGTTTAGCACAGATTTTATATACATAAAGAGTGAGTTAAATTGCAACTTTTAAAAATAATTAAAATTCCGTGATTTAGCTCAAAAATCTCGTTCAGTCAAATAAAGCTTAATAAATTGGGCCCGGTATTAAGACAACTTACCTTGGTCTTGTGGACATGCTGATGGTGATACTCGGAGTCGATTTCAGGCTCGCTGAAATAACTCTGGTCCTGCAAAAAAAAACCTTTTTTAGTATTTAACTCTTACTAATGGAGAGCTAGAATTCTCCGTTACTTGGGATTTCCTTTCAAGAGTTCGACCCACTCGAGATGCATTAATTACTGCTCTCAGAAGGAACATTGAGATTTTATATTTAAGTGTTTTTAATGTTGGAGCTTGTTGTAATTGGAGATTAAAAAATATAGCATCGTTTACACCGTCGTTGTGTTTGAAAAGAACTTTGACATATTACGTAGATGAGTATAATATTAACGCAGAAGGTAAACACTGCGGAATTATTGTACAACATTTCACAAACATTGGTTCTTTGCTATGCATATGATAGTGTTATTATCTAGCCTTGAGAGCACTGCTCATAGTGAGATTCGAATATGGATCATTTGAATGCAGAGAATTCTGTGACACCATTGTAACATTTGTAACTATGCATAAGATGTAATTTGTTTAACTGCGTTTGACTAGTTTTCGTGATCAGTCGCAAAGGCATTAATATAAAATAAAAGAAGATTAATTAAAATCTTCTTCATCGAAGTTTTCGTCAAAGTTTTCTTTTGTATGAGTTCGAAAGTACCAACCTAGCACGAACCTTTTAACTTCATCGCATGAGCTGAGATATCTTAAGACCGTTTATCAATTTGTTTCCCTCTCGCTCGCACATTCCAACATTTGACCTAAGCAGGTAGGTACACTTTTGAGAAATGTTCATCATTAACTTTCTTGACAATAAAATTGCGGGCAATTTAGTTACCTATATTTAGATTTTCATAGACCTAGTTACTGATAGAGAAAAATGTCGAGAAAAATTACAAGTGGTTTTCGCCCTTTTTCACTATCAAAAATTAGGTTTAAGAACATGAAAGTATGTCTTAAATCGCCGTAGTTTTACTGTCACAAAAGTTTATGATGCACATTTTTCAAAAGTATAGATAGGTACCTATATTTCCCAACGTTTATTTAATAATAATAAAATGTTTATAAAACTATTAGACAGATAAAAAATCACTAAAAGTATAAAAAAGAAAGGAAAACTAATATAATTTTATAGGTACACCTAGTCTTTTACAATTAATTTACTTTGAAAATCTTAGATTGTGCGAGTGAGATGGAAACAAAACTGATAAACACCCTGAATAAAGATTTGCGTCGTAAATATACGCCTATACGCTAAGCACGCCAGTAGGTGTAAATATTCTGTCTTTTGATGCAAGTAGGACTACTACCAAGGTTTTTGGATTTCCATAAAATATTTATCATAATCAATATCTACAACTTATCACCAGCCCACTACTGAGCGCGAGTCTCCTCTCAGAAAGGGGACATATTTTGATATTTAAAAAAAAAAATTTACATCGTTATAGAATAGTAAAAAATATAAATAATGTTGGAAATGTTTCAAATTATTTAAAAAAAAAATTAAAACTGAGAACAAATTTGAGCTGATTAAACGCTGTAATTTCTCGCGCCCTTAGAATGACGTCACAAGACGTCAAAATCGTAACCCAAATACTACACACACCATACAAACGTCTTCACCTTGACTACACCGATGACGTCACGTTTCGATTCAAACATGACGTTGCGTTTCGCAATTTTAAATTTCGGTCGTCTATTTTGCACATTTCATTAATTAATTTTTGCCATTAGAAAGGAATATATAAGAAAAAAATGCCTCAGATAGAACATCTAAACGATAAATATTCGAAACAAAAATATTTGAACCAAATTTAAACTACACGCATATTAGATTATTTAGGCCATAGTCCACCTCACAGGCCAGTGGCGGATTGGCGTAAAATTGTATATGAAATAAAATAAAATATTAAAAAAATATCTTGCTTAAAATAATCTACTTATTCGTTGAATCTAATGGTTACAGGCTACCACTCATATATTGATCTTCTTTTATATTATAAGAATAGCAAACGGGCATGCTATCACTCCAACCACTGCCGCCCATAGACATCTGGGACAAATTTCGAATAGGGCTGAGCAAGGGACTGTTAGTTAGTTAGTTTGTCCTGTTAGTATTAGGTTAATAGGAAAATTAGTTGCACATTATTAGCATTCGTTATAATTGTTATCTTGCGTAGCTTGCACTTTCGCTGGGTCATATCATAAATGATATTAGATTATTATTTCAGTGTCGAAATATCGATATGAATAATGGAAAAAAATCGCTTTTCATGTACCCAAGGTATAAATATCGCATCGCGATGTTTCAAATCAATTGAAACTCTTGGCAAATATGCAAGCGTAGCTGCCTACCTAAACTGAGAGAAGCTTTTTATACCAGCCTTTGATGAATAAAAATTGCATAGCGAGGTAACATAATGTTTATGTTTCGTGAAAAAACTAGTTATTTTAATGAAAAGTATTGTGCGAGTAGATATATACTCGTAATTATTCTCAAAATTACTTTCAACTATCGAGAATAACAACCAATATAGTATTAAACACCTAACAAGGTATGACTATTTTGGGAATTTTAATATGATAGAGACCTGTGAAATTGCTAAGAGAAAAATTGACAGATACTTAAGTACTTTAAGTAAACTAAAAATACATTTAATTGGAAACAACAGTTATCGAATCAATAGGCACGTTTTGACACTTCTCGCTCATGGCATTGTCAAGACGATATACACTATATACGAAATCGAAAAGTCGAATAGTTTTAGACAAAATATAATATTTAAGTATTTTGTAAACTTATAATGCGTATTAAACGTTTTATTTTAGATAAAATCTCACCAAAAACAATTAATCCTGCATTGAGCAATACAGTAGGGTGTCGTTACAATGTTGTATTAGTCAGCTTTTGGCCGGATAGACCGCTAGAGCTTGAATTCTTAAAACCATTCTGAATCAACTAATATCGATCAAAATTCTAATAATCGAAACTAATCTACAAATCATATTTGTATAACAGACGAAAATATTAACAGAATAATAATAAAGTCATCGTATAAAAAACCACACGTAACTATAAACACCTGACAAAAAACAAAACTAAATGTCAACACTTTTATTTTAGATTTTGAAGGTCAACAAATAGCCCAGCGGCACTCGACATGCGTTGACAGTTTGACATCTGCGCAATCTCGCGCCATCTTTTCAAGCATCAAGCTGCGGTCGTTGTTTTTGGTCACTTTTTGACCGTTTGTGATTGCTATTACGAGTACGTTGACCTGGGCTTTGGACTTTGATTGAGCATTAATTATCAATTCAAGAGACGATAGCTCATGCAATGATTTTTGTTCATCATTCGAAAATGAATAAATAAATAATTTAGAATCTTTATTTCATATAGAACTTAATAATTACTACAAATTGGCCTAGTAAACTTTATCTTTATAACATAGATTTTAAATGAACGTTGTAAACTAAACGATCAAACTCTCTTGATATTCAATCGATTTGTCATAAAAATCGGTTTCATTGGTTATTATTTGCTTATTTACATCACTACTGTCAATGTGTCAAAACGGGCCTATTAATTTGTAATGACCATAATACACTTATATATTTACTTTTGTTTATTTTTATGCGATGATAACAGCAAAAGGACATGCAGTCCCATCAAAGTGTAGGAGTTTAAAAGTAAAGGAGGGTCGATTGTAAGTTGAGCTAAAATTGTCGATCATAGAAGCGCCTGAAGATAGTCAGGTGCAACTTTTCCAAGGAAACTTTGCCAATAATGATCGAAGTGAACTCACAGCGACACGGCTGACTGATACGCCGGTTAATTGCAGGAATTTGATGAGCGGTGAGATTGTCACGTCGGTATATGAAGTGAATTTATTTATCTTGCTCAAATATTAACGTTTATACTCAATGTTTTTACAAATATTTACATGCCCTCCAAAGCACGGAAGCGATTATGGAATTTTGCCACTAGCTGTCACCCATCCAACCAGCACAACAAGAGGGGTCGCACTGAATATCAGCACCCGTAAAGGAAAAGGCGAAAGGAAAGGGTGAGTGCGACCCTCTTCCATTCGTTTGTGTCGCAACGGCTTTTAACTTGTGTTTTTTTGTTTTCTTATTGATTTTGTTATTTGTTGTGATACCTATAACTTTAAGGATAAAATATATATTTATTCATTCAATCTTCGAGCGCGGTCAGTGCGGTTTATCCTGGTCGATCAAACTAATTCGTAACTACGAGTAGGTACTATTTTTTTTTTTTTTTATGGTTATATGATAGCAAACGAGCATGCAGCTCCACCCATCCGCTGCCGCCCATGACACTGTGACAAACCTTGAATAGGATCGTAAAAGGAACTGGAGGTGTTAGTCCAGGAATGTTAGTTGGCCAGTATTCGTTAGTAATAAGGACTATGGGGAAAGGACTGTTAGCGACTGTAAGTCCTATTAGTCAGTGTTAGTAATAGTCCTGTTCGAAGCTCGTCACAGATGCGTTGCTACCCTCGAGGACTAAGGTGGTCGCCTCTTGTATGAATGTAGCCGGCATCCGCATGGTGTCCCGGGCAACCTCAAAAGTACGGCTACAATGTCTGAAGATCGAACTCTACAGTCTTGGTTAACTTTGGTGCGTGAGCTTGTATGCTTCGCTGCAGGACACGGTCTTCTCCGTACGACTGAGTAGCCTAGAGCTAACTCCATCACGCTCCGATGCGGAAGGGTTAGTGGCCAACCGGTGTCGGAAGATAAAATAAATAGACAAGGCTGACAAAATAAAAAAAAACAAAAACACAATATGCAATCTGGATATAAAAATTAACTTACAAAGTTACTTACTTCCCACAGCGATCTGCCGACCGGACTGCGGCGGGCCGGGCGACTGCATAGCGCCCAACATGTGCCGTTGCCCCGGCGGCGTGGAGGCGCCCTCGTGCGGGCCCGGCGGGGCACGCTACCCCTACCCTGGTAACATATAATCACCACCAACTACTACTTGTTGCTGCTAACACCACTGCCGCCGGTGAGACACTCACTTAATGGGTCCACTGAAAATCAACATCCACTTCTCCACTTACTGGGCCCACTGAAAATCAGAGCTGTGGCCAACGCTCTGGCATTATATTAAATAAATAAAAATTATTTATTTCAGGCAACGAAACCCGTAGTGTTAGTAACAAGACTTGTAGACTATGTTAGTGGTATACATTGTCATTTTAATTATGCTGAGTGCTCTCTTGTATGCTCAGTCCCTATAAAGAAAGAAAGAAAACATTTATTTGAATAGGTGGTAGAACCCAGTGGCGTGCACAGGATAAAAAAAAAGTTAGGCACTGGACCTACGACATGTAAAATACTGGAAATAATACTAATCTTACCTTAAATTCATCGACATGCGTTGATCGTCTTGATTCACTTGAAATATTTAGTATGTAATTGATTTATGACAAGTAAAGTTGTATTTGTAGGTCAATTCTGTGGGGTAGGCAGTGATTATTTGCATGTACGGAGTGCACGCCCCTGGTAGAACTTGTATACGGTTCGAGAGGGGCGGTACCTCCGCCACACCCACTTCTACCGTGAAACTATTGTTTTCAACAACAATTGTGTTTCGGTCGGAAAGGTGTGGATGCCGGCTACACTTATACACGGCGAACGCCTTAGTGAACAAGGGTAGCAACACATCTGCGTATATTTGTCGATCGGTTAACTGGGATGCTACGAGCGCTTCGTTTCACATTTTACTGGTCAACAGCGCGCACGCGCGGCGGCTGTCGGCGCATCTGCATGAATGGCGGCACGTGCACGAACGGGACGTGCGCGTGCGCACCCGGCTGGTCCGGCGAATTCTGCACGGAACGTGAGTACTGCTTTACAATAATAATTACTACTATCATTGACGGATCTAAAGCTACGTTTAATCTACTTTGCAACAATCCGCGAGCAAAACGTATGATTTTGTATACTTTCATGCTATATGCTATATTCATGCATTTAACAATGGATTTCCGCATAGTAACGCCTGATACAATTAATTAGATTGGATCTGTTCATATAGTTTCAATCGAATATTACTTCGTTCGTTTGATTTTAAATTATAAACTAGGAAGAGCTAGCGACTTCACCTGCACGAAATTTCGAAAACCAGAATAAATTAAATAGTGAAAAGGGGACACACGCTAAGGGTTATAACTAAAAACCGTTTAAGGTATTAAGATAAAACAAAGCTTAAACAGTTAGTTAATAATATTCTCAAGTGTATATAATTACCTTATGCTTATGATGAAATAAAAAGTATTTGACTTTGACTTTGAATTTACCCTCTACCATCCCTGATAGACTTGTGGGGGTTCTCTAATTAGGTTTGATGGAATTAGAAGTCTCGAGCCCGTACATATAAAGATTTATTTATCACACACAGAAAGTTAAAGATATACGCGCACAAGGATGAAGAGTAGAATGAAGCAAGATATAGAAGTAGAAGAAGATAGATGCGGAAGCAAGCCGATAATAACGTTTGTTAGTACTCGCGAAATTATTAAATGCAGCGAGCGCGTGCACAGCCTACCGGCGTCAGAGGACTTTAGCGGTTGACTACTGGCGCGCCGGGCGCGTGCATCGAATGTGTGGTAGGAGCGCTGGCGCAGGGCGCGCGCGGCACGGGGGGAACGAAGGTTCCCGAACGTGCCGCCGAGCGCGTTCGGATAATCTACGAGTATATATATAAATACGGAACTGTTTGTTCGCGCGTATAAATCATCGCTACATCAGCCCCCCTGGAGACCTTTAGGGTCGCAAACGATCAGGAAAACGAACCTGACGGCCATAACGTGTCGTTTTCTTAACGGGCTGGTTCGCCTCCGATGAATGTTCCTCCTCATCAGTAAGTATAAATGCAGGTTTTAAACGATCGATCGAAATACTGATAGATTTATTCGCGATTTGTATTTTAAAAAATTTCTCGTTGCGTTCTACTACTTTATACGGCCCAGCGTAGGGTTGTTGCAGCGGTTTACGCACAAAATCCTGTCGAACAAAAACATGCGTACATGATGATAATTCCTTGTAAACGAATGTTTTATGTGAACCATGACGAGCTACTTTAGACGGTCTTATTTTCTGAATGTGTAATCGTAATCGCGTTAGAAAATCCGAATAGTCAGGCACGAAGTCGGTACCAGAACTACTATCAAAGAAATCGCCGGGGAGCCTCAATTGCTCACCGTATACTATTTCGGCTGTTGAGGCTGACAAGTCCTCCTTCCAGGTACTCCGTATACCTAATAATACTAGTGGAAGAATTTCCGTCCAGCTGTCGTTCGAGTGGCACATGATAGCTGCCTTTAATTGCCTGTGGAAGCGTTCTACTAACCCGTTGGCAGCCGGGTGGTAAGCAGTGGTTTTTACGTGGCGTGACCCTATCAAGGCCGATAGTTGCCCGAATAGGTGCGACTCAAATTGCCTGCCTCTGTCAGTAGTAATTCTTTCCGGGCAGCCGAATCGTGCTACCCATATGAACATGAAAGCTTTCGCTACACTCTCGGCGGTTATATCGGTGAGTGGTACCGCCTCAGGCCAACGGCTGAACCTATCTACCGCTGTTAAGCAGTACCTATATCCGTTCGACATAGGCATCGGGCCGATCAAGTCTATGTGGACGTGGGCAAATCTAGCAGTTGGGACTGCGAAGTCATGAGTCGGTGAGTGTACGTGTCGTGATACTTTCGACTTTTGACATGCGATACACGACCGCGACCAGGTCCTGCAGTCTTTGCGAATGCCGGGCCACACGTAGCGTTCGCTAACAAGCCTGACGGTTGTCCTCGCACTGGGATGACTCAACCCGTGTACGGCGTCGAACACCTGTTTTCGGAACTCAGTTGTAATGAAAGGGCGTTTGACTAAACCCGAAACGTCACAAAATAATTTTACATTACAAAAATTTACTTTTTCTAATTTTAACGACGAGCCTGATTTTATTAATGTATTTATTTCTGTATCAGTTAATTGCGAATTAGCTAGTAATTTTAAATCTACTATCTCTGTTATGGCGTCTGTCCTGGAGAGAGCATCGGCTACCACATTGTCCTCACCCGCGATGTACCTGATATCCGTTGTAAATTGGGATATAAAATCTAGATACCTAAACTGTCGGGGTGAGCACTTGTCAAGATCCTTTTTAAAGGCCGACACGATAGGTTTATGGTCAGTGAGTACAAAGAATGGTTTTAATTCTATCATATATCGAAAGTACTTCACAGACTCATAAATAGCAAGGAGTTCGCGGTCGTAAGAACTATATTTATTTTGTGCGTTATTTAATTTCTTGGAGAAGAAACTAAGCGGCTGCCAACCGCTATCAATTTTTTGTTGTAAAACAGCACCGATGGCGGTGTCAGACGCGTCGGTTACGATGGACAGTGGGGCGGTGGAATCCGGGTGCGCTAGGAGAGTGGCATTTGCAACACTTGACTTGCAAACGTTGAAAGCTTCTTCCAGCGCCGGAGTCCAGTCAATGCTGCTGTTACTCTTCACCGATGTACCACAGAGTAGTGCATGGAGAGGTGCCTGTATTTTGGCAGCATTTACTATGAAGCGTCGGTAAAAATTCATAGCTCCCAAAAACCGACGGAGGTCTTTGATAGTTTTTGGCCTAGCATAATTAAGTATAGCTTGTACTCTACTCTCAAGGGGCTTAGTTCCTGACGCACTGACTAGGTAGCCCAAAAACTCGACTTCCGGTACCGCAAAAATACACTTATTTGTATTAAGTAGAATGCCATGTTCGTTGAAACGCTCGAAAACAATTTCCAGGTGTTTTCGGTGTTCCATTTCATTTACAGAGGCTATCAATACGTCATCAATATATGGAAAAGCAAAATCTAAATCCTTCAGGACCTCATCCATAAACCGCTGGAACGATTGTGCACTATTACGTAAGCCGAATCCCATAAATTTAAATTCATACATACCGAAACTTGTAGTTATAGCCGTTTTCGGAACGTCCTCAGGTGCTACAGGTATTTGATTATAGGCGCGTACTAAATCTAATTTCGTAAAAATTGTGCAACCGAAAAGATTATGTGAATAATCGGCTATGTGCCTTACAGGGTACCGATCGGGAATAGTACGAGCATTGAGTGCCCTGTAGTCCCCACACGGTCGCCAACCTTTATCTTTTTTAGGTACTAAGTGTAAAGGCGACGACCATGGGCTTTCCGACCTGCGCGCGACGCCGGTACGTACCAAGTCCTCGAATTCTTGCTTAGCAATTTTTAAACGGTCCGGTGCCAAACGCCGTGGCCTGCACGCGACAGGCGGACCGGGCGTCGTACGTATGTAGTGCTGCGTATTATGCTTAACGGTACGCTCGCACGGGCCTCCTACCGGCCGTGTTATATCGGGAAATTGTAAAAGCAATTTATGATAAGGACTGTCCCCGGTAATAACTTTTATTTGAGGGCAAAGGCAAGCGGTAGCAGTCACGGCAGCCGATGTAAGCGATGTATTTGCATCAATCAAACGCGAGTTACGGACATCCACTAGCAAATTATAAAAAGATATAAAATCGACGCCTATTATGGGCTTGCTTACGTCGGCTATTACAAAGCGCCAGTTAAAAGCACGGCGTAAATTAAAATTTAAACTTAAGCTAATCCACCCATACGTGGATATTATCGTATTATTAGCCGCATACAGCTCATAATTCGTTTTATAACGACGTTCATTTCGTAAATACTTAATTGGGTACACACATAAGTCCGATCCGGTGTCAATTAAATACTTAATATTAGTGTTTTTGTCCGTAACAAACAAGCGGCTCGGTACCGAATTAACACAGTCACTCGCCGCGACTAGCGACCGCTCAACTCGTTTTTTGAAAATGAACACGGAGGTCTACACTTAGCTGCCTTGTCCCCGAACTTCCTGTGGTACCAGCAGTCCGTATGACCGAACGACCTGGAACGGCTCCTGTGCTGCTGAGGTCGCCTGCTCGACGACCTGGATCGCGGGCGGAATTGCCGGTGCGTACGTCCTCGCGACGAATGTAATGTTTCCACCTTTAAGGTCAGCGCTTCGAGTTTCCTGCTGACGTCCTCTAGCGTAGTCGATGTAGACGCTGCGGCCACTTGAGGTCCCGAAAAGTGGGGCGATGCGTCCATGATCTGGTCGGCCAGCTGCGCGACCTTGTCCAACGGTGAGTCCACTTGCGTGGCTATTATAGCCTGCACAAAGCTAGGTAATCGGTCCGCCCACAACGTACGTAGAAAGTCTTCGGTTATCTCGTTTTCGGCGAGGGTTCGGAGGTGGCGCAGAAACTGGCTCGGTTTTCTGTCGCCTATTTCCTCTTTGGATAATAGTTGGCGTACTCTATTTTCTTTGGACGCCGTCAATCGGGCCAGTAACTCTCTTTTTATAGTTTCGTATTTGTCGGTGGCCGGCGGCTTCGTGATGACGTCTTCGACTTCTTCTGCGTATTTGATATCAAGCAGCGATATCAGGTGATAAAACTTTGTAGTATCTGATGTGATATTGGACAATGTGAATTGCCCGTCGAGCTGCGCGAACCACAGTGCGGCTTTATTCGGCCAAAATGGCGGCATCTTCACGCCGACACGGCACAAGGCGTGGTCGGGCGCATCGCTCAGCTTGCCGTCGTTCTGCATCCTTCTGTTCTATAGGGTTCACTCACGTCGGGGTCACCAATTATGTGGGGGTTCTCTAATTAGGTTTGATGGAATTAGAAGTCTCGAGCCCGTACATATAAAGATTTATTTATCACACACAGAAAGTTAAAGATATACGCGCACAAGGATGAAGAGTAGAATGAAGCAAGATATAGAAGTAGAAGAAGATAGATGCGGAAGCAAGCCGATAATAACGTTTGTTAGTACTCGCGAAATTATTAAATGCAGCGAGCGCGTGCACAGCCTACCGGCGTCAGAGGACTTTAGCGGTTGACTACTGGCGCGCCGGGCGCGTGCATCGAATGTGTGGTAGGAGCGCTGGCGCAGGGCGCGCGCGGCACGGGGGGAACGAAGGTTCCCGAACGTGCCGCCGAGCGCGTTCGGATAATCTCCGAGTATATATATAAATACGGAACTGTTTGTTCGCGCGTATAAATCATCGCTACAAATTCATGCATTAGGATCATCTTTTTATTTATGGGATATAAAATAGTGTTAATTGTTATGCTTTGTTCATAATTCAATATAAGAATACTAACAGTACTAACATAGCCACTAACATTTTTTTGTTTATTAAAATTCACAGCGAAATATGAAAACCTTTGGCTATACAGACGGGTTTAGGCGCCCACATTATATGCATATCAAAATGCAAAATTTGTACTGGGCCTTAAATTATGTTAGGGCGTTATTTTAGCCAAGAAAACTTATTCTGAAGTTACGCAACTGCTTGCAGACTTAATTGTTCGAAGTTGCCATCAAGTTAGAAGACGATAAAGGGAGAAAGCGTGTTTAATTCGTTTGGAAAACAGCGCAAAATTTTTGGAAAGTCAACAAAAAATTTACTTAATTTTCCGACAAGAATAGCTTGAGAATGGTTGAAACGATTCCAATGAAGTTTTACTTCGCACATACATGTGTACGGGAACTACGATGACACTGATAGGAACACACAGACAGACAAAGGAAACTTTATCGAAAATAATTTTAGACGTTACTGGGGTAGGTAAATAATAAATAAACGCTTACACACTTACACCCCTTCACTAGGATTCCCTGTGTTGCGGGTGCCGGACATACAGAGAACAACACAATGTAACGCCTAAGACCCGAACACATACATTTATCTGCCAAATAAATGTCTGCCCCGGCCGGGGAATGAAGCCGGCGACTTACAGCTTGTCACTCAGGGTCACTAACCAAAGTAACCAACGCACCATGGACTCGTCGAGTAACTAGTGTCAAGTCGTCTAAGTAACTCAGTATGTTTGTGGGCAAAGGAAAACAAGGGTCCTTACTTTGAGACACTGACAGGGCTCGGTGTCCTCATAAAATTTGGCCACTAGCGGTACCTTATCCATCGAGCAATCCCGCCCCCACTCACTTAACTTGGTCGATTGGATAAATCAGGTATTCTGTAACACGAATTAAAACTTTGTACCTGAACAAGATCATTCCGAGATCATGGAATATACGCTGTCGCTAACAGCAACGTTACGTGGTTACGTGTTTACATGGTTAAATTAAGCGTCAAACCAACATTGACTTACAACAGTTTTTATCGCTGCTGTCTAAAATTAACTATTATTTTAGGAATTTACGAAAATTATCTATCACGAAACGGTTCGCGCAATCTTTTTGTCGCTCGTGTATATTGTGGGATGAGCTTACTGAGGTTACTGAGGTTTCTCAATGGACTACAACGTGGGGTTCT